>JAOUZG010017606.1:7058805-7084852 GCA_026289955.1 Argiope argentata | reverse complement strand
ATATAATTGAATTTTGTGGGGGAAAATGTGGAAAAGAGCTTGTTGGTGAAATTCGAATTCATCATGCTTTTCAAGATGAGAAAAATCACTGGTGGTTTTTTAAAGATAAAAAAGCTAAAATTAACTAAAGTTTTTGCATTTATCAGATTTTTATCACCGAAAATATTATCTCATGTATCTCAAAATATCCTTACTTCTTAAATCTAATTTAAAATTCAAAAGATTACCTTTTAATGATTCTAATTTTATTTACGGACAACTTGGCTTCAATTCCAATAAATTTAAAAAATTAATTTCATACACGCTATGTAACAACTATTTTACCATTATTAAGAAATTGCGAAGTATGTCTCTTCACAACCCTAGTAATTTTTCCCCGAACTAGACATCAATATAATTAAAATTGAACCCCGATAATTCCATTTGTAACTTTAAACGAAGGGGAGACTGATATAGTTACTTTTCTAATATTTAATTGGAAATTATTTTTATTCCGATGTTGTACTTCTAATAACATCTGGTTTAACACATTTGACAAATATATGAATAAAAAAACTTATAATAAAGAAGTAATGGCATGTTCTGTTAATCAAAGAGACTTTGAAACTGAATATGGCATTGTGGTTCATATGTTCTACCAGTGGTAAGAGAAAACATTTTTCCTCATCATATGAAATATCCTTAAGAAATAACTTTTAGGGGAAAGGAGTTTACCTTCTCGGAGGACATTGAAATGAACTAGTCCACATTTGTGTTTCGTTTGGCGGAAAAAATCAAGAAAATCTTATCTATTCCTTCATTTAATATCCAGTAGGGGCAAACCAGCTTTTTTTTTTTTTTTTTTTTTTTTTTGTATTGGAGCATTAACGGACACTCCTTCAGGAGAAGAATATACGAAGAAGATCAGCACACATGTGTAAATATACAAATAGTAATAAAGCGAGTAAAATTAATTTCAATATGAGATTATAGTCAATACACTTAAATAATTATATTTAAAGGTTAATAGATTGTCTTTACACTGTTTGAAAATATCGGAATTAGTTTAATTAAAAACCATACCAAAAAATTAGATGGTAAAAAAGAGTAATAAGGAAATAGTATAGAAGAAAATGTTTCAATTCTGTAAGGAATAAAAGAAACTTGCTGGAATTCTGACGATAAGAAAAACGGCATAGCTTAAGCAAAGCGTAGAAGGAAAAAAGAAAGGAAAAGGAAAAAATAAAAATTAAAATTAAGAGCACAGTGAGAGGTTATAAATCAAAATGTTCTTCTTTAACGGTACCTTAGCACAATATGCCACAGATAAGCTTATTTACAGGCAGCTCTTGTATGTAAGTTCAAATATTAATTTATTGAAGTTGGTTTTTATTTACAATCTACATTTGAATAACATATTCCAATAAATTATTTGTAATAAATGAAACAATTAATAAAGTAACAAAAGCTAGAAGATAGAAACAAAATAGTTTTCGTGTTTTTAAGCCCATCATCTAATTGACAGGTCAACATTTATTTATTGTAAAAGCTTCGAATCAAGATAGTGTTTTAGTATAATAAATCTTTCACACAAAAGAAAGATTTTGAAGTGTAGAGTTAATCTACCAAAATATTTTTAACGCATTTTAACCAACTCGTGCTGAATGATTAATTTTTACTTTTTACATAGAAAGAGGCAGTCGCATAATCGTCAAAAAATTCGAACACGAAATTTAAAGGATATGCAAACCTAGAATCGGAAGAATCTGCATTTCTAACTCAAATCTCATAGAGTATGAAAATAAATAAATAAATTACATTTATGTCTATCTGTCTTAAATACGATAATATAAAACTTCGAGTATGACAACTGAAATTTAGCATGTGTTTTTTATACCAAATTTATAGTTATAAATCAAAATTTGAGCGAAATTCCTCCATAGAAAGATTGTTCTAGTATAAGTGAACATGATAATTATAAACCGCAAAGAGCTACATATATAAAATTTTGCCTATCAAATGTTAGCATCTAAATTCTTGCTTCGTATTAAATTTTGAACGAAACATATCAAATAACTAATTATCTGCTTTTCTGTTCATTTGTACAGATGCTTTTGAGAATTTCCATCCTGGCAGTTAGTTGCCTAGAGCTTCTTGGATGAGGGAGAGCCACAAGTAGGTCGATTAAAAACTTTATTTCCTTAGCTGTGAAATAAATAAGTTCCCTACAAATTACAATTTAAATGAATGATAAATTATTAAGATGATATTAGCAACTTCATCAAGCCTAACTGAGCAATTTTCTATACATTTAATTGCGTTGACATTTATTAGAATTTTAACAAAATCAAGACATCTGCTTAATATGTATAATAAATTTGATGGTTCTGCAGGGTCTGGGGTTAAATTATATTTTTATCCATTTTAATCGTTTCATTGAATGAGTCTCCTTTAGTATTGCAAACAACTCAAAAAACTGTCTCGCATTTATTGTTTAAAAATATATCACATTTCCTGTTTATTTCATTTCATATAATCTAGTACTTAAAATGGCATTTTTCTAGGTTTTATTTGCTGTAGTCATTAACTTATTTTTTTTATCAGAGCTTTTGTAAATGCAATGGCAACACGAAATTAAAAGCTGATTTTTTTCAGATGCTCGAGCAGATCATAAAATTTCAATTTTTTACGGATATTTTTATTATTATGTCCGAGCTTGATGTTGATTTAGTAATGAGGTTTGTGGCGTCAACAAAAATGCCAGGGCAATGAATTGAAATTTTATTATCTGCCCGAGCTTCTCAAAAAATCCTAATAATAATAACGCGTTGCCATTGCATTTACAAAAGCTCAGAATTAAAAAAAAATGAGTAAATGACTGCAGCCAATAAAATCTAGAATAATGTCATTTTGAACACGCATTTTGTGAAATGAAACAAATAGGAAACGTATTATTTTTTTAAAACAATAAATGCGAGACAAAGTTTTTTCTGTCGTTTTCAATATTAAAGTGACTCATTCAATGAAACCATTAAAATGAATAAAAATATAACTTAACTTGCAAGAGCACGTGGTGTTTGGCCGTTCAAGAAATGATGTTCTGACATGATACATTGAAATATGCATGGCGGATTTCATTTTAATCGTTATTTTCCGCCTACGGATTTTTGTTCATTCTCAAATAATATCATGTTCTGACATGATAATATTAAAAATATATCCTTAAATGTAAAATTAAATTAGACGTTCTTATTAAAAGAGGAATATCATAGTGTGAATTGCCCATGTTTATTGTATTCATTTACACGTAATGACTTATATAAATAGAATGTGTAGCATAATCTTGTAGCTAGAATTTTAGTTGTGTAAAAGTGTTCAATTGATTGATGGATCATGATGAATACTCGCTTTTCTCTCTAATAATACAGAAGTACAAAGCTCTCCTGTGAAATGCTCTGAAAACAAAAATCTGAGAACTCGTGGCATTCATGGCTTTAATCAAAGTCAACCATTTTTATACGAGGGAATAAGACATAGCATCTTTTTTGACAGCATTCGAGGAAAGTTAGAAAAGATCACTTTTCTGTCTTAATTTTAAACCGGCCTTTTAAACCGCCAATTTCGAATGGGAAATGAGAATTCACACATTTAAAAATCTGTAGCAGAATGTATATCTGATATATTCTTTCACATACAAAATCATTAGATTTAAATTTTCAATAAATATTTTAAAAATAATTTTAATCAATTTAAAATTGGCATTTTTTTGTCGTTGATTCAATACTTATTCACTTATTTTAAATTAATATTTGCTTATATACTTGTTATCACCTATAAATTTTCTAATTAAAACTGGGTTACAAAACTTTCCCTCACTTCATTAGAGTTTGAAGGGGAAAAGTTTTGAGAAATGAATTTTTAAAAACTTTTACCCTTTAAAAACTTCTTCCAATAAAATTAACATAAGGTTAAAGTTAAAGCCATCAGTAGATCTAAATTTAACCTATTATCTGGCCTTCAAGAAATTCGATAGCTCTATATATGACAAAACGGGTCTTTAGCCCCTAACTGGATGCCTCGTCCCAAAAAGCTGTCTAAAGGGAAGTTGTGTGGTGGAAGAAGCGTTGGCGGGAATCTCTTTGCATAAGCTAGAGCCCTGGATTGACCGCTGCCATGACCTCGAAAAACAAACAGAAGAAAAAAAGCTCGATTTTTCGGGTTGGAGAAAGTTCGTCCCGATAATCTCAAGGAAAAAAGGAGGTGAAAACCAAGAAAAGAAGCAACGGTTTCTGGAAAGAGGTCGGTGGAGTCCGAAAAGTAGAGCACTGTGAATGGAACTTGGTAGGGTGTCGACCTGTTGCACGTGAGGTAGACATCATTATCGGAGAAAATGATTGAATTCGTGGGTGTGTGTAATCTTCCCCGAAAAAGTTTCCTCAATCGAGATGCTCGGGGATGGAAAATAATAGTTTTGACAAAAGAGGATGAGGAAATATCGAATTTTAAATGGAGGAGACAGTAATAATGGTGTAGCATTGAGATTTGTTTATGATTTTTTTTTAGAATCTTTAGCAAATATCTCAAAGTGCGTGCAAATATTCAAGTCTGATGTAACCTCTAAAAAAGTTGTAATTATGTTTAATAGTTTACTCCTTTTTTTTAATTTGTGTATATATACATATGGGTCGAGAACTCAAAATAGGTCGTATCTATGAAAAATCTAGAAAATACAGAAACAGTTCGTAAACTTTGACAGCACATGCATCTCTTTGATTAAAAATATTTTATTATTCATTTTTGGAAAAAATAATTATTGAGCAATGCTCTTTTAGTACTTTTTTTCCGAAATATATGTTTTATGTGTACGACTACGTTTAGCCTTACGTTAAAACTGTTGTTGTTTCTTATGGCATTTGCCATGGACAACCTCACTGAGGTAGCGATTTAAGCCTAATCAGCGTCTCTTGTTTTTCATAGCGCCGACTGCCAAGAGTATGACTTTCGCTACGCACACGTCACAAACGCTTTTTACGGGACTTCATTCATCCACATATCGATTTAGATCTGGAAAGTATGATAATCTCTGAACCATTATCCCCTGTGGTAATACTCTCGACATGGAGGACTTTGTGTCCATGACAGATTTAAATTGCGTCAGCCACCACGCACACACACACACACGGAGAGTCTTCAACCGGCGGGTTCGAGCTCACAGCTCAAGGTATGCGAATCCAAGCCCTAGCAACCAGGCTAACTTGGCCCCGTTAAAACTGTTTGTGGCGATGACGTATAAATGCAAAGCATATATCTTTTTTTGTCGCTTAAAATTTCAAAGCGTATATGGGTCAAATTTTATTGACAATTTAGAGTTTGGATGTTTTTAGTTAATCGATTTATTGCTATAATTTTTGGTTCAGTTATAATTCTTTTGAGAGGCTCTTATTTTGCTTTCAGTTTTTAAATTAAAAAAAAAACACTAAAAAAAGAAAATGAAATCTTTGATCGTAAACTGTAAGTTACAATGTGAAAACATTATTATTTTTAAGTCATTGTTTACCTTAATTATTTTAAGTCTTTAATGCAATACTGGTAAATGCAGATAAAAAATTCTTCAGCCGATAATTTCCGGCGGCCCATAATCTTTATTTTTTGCCCGTAAATTTCGGAGACATCAAAACCTTCAAAACAAAACATCATGTTCTGAAACGATAAAAAAATAATTAAATTTGGATAAATAATGCCAAATATAAAAGAAATCGATGCTGCACATAATATTTAGAAACTGCATCTTATAGCTGCTTAACCACATTATATTTTAAAGTTAAGAAGTCGTCTATAATCATTTTGCCTAAACTACAAATGATGGATTTAATTCGCAATAAAATTTTAGTTTGTCTTAGTAATCATAAATTAAATAAAATGTTATTTGAATATAAACCTTTTATATATTAGAAGGCGCACAATCAAATTAAATCTATTTCAAACCTATATATATATATATATATATATACTGAAAAAATAATCGTACCAGAGGAATGCAAAGGTATAAGCAAAAAAAAAAAAAAAAAAAAAAAAAGAAAAGAAAAGAAAAGAAAAAAAAGATTTCGTAAAGCTACGAGGAGTAGAATAGCTGAGAATGCTTATCAACGTGAAATCCAAACGTTCTACTAATAGTAATGGCTTGTTCATTAGCATATCAGGGCATTTTTTTTAATACCTCTTGGTGAATATTATTTATAACACATCTAATTTCACATACGATGAACCATTAAAGCCTTTTATACATTCTATGAGAACTTTCTAAAATAAAATTCATTTCATAAGTAACTTTTGATAGTGCTTCAAAATTGATTGCTAGTTTCTGAATTTTTGTAAGTGTAAAATATTCTTTATAAAAAAAAGCACACTATTACAGAACTTAAAAAGTTCAGCAGAAGATAAAAGCAATTGATGAACTATTATTACTGTTTTTAAATAAATATAGTAAAAGATACATTATTTTTTTAGATCAGCAGAATGAATTAATTTAACCACCATAAAAAATCGTATTCAATCAATGAAGTTTGAAATTCTAAGTAGGGTAAAACGAAAATAGCCGTAAAATTTTTTCTTTTAAATTTTAGTTTGGTATTAGAGTGGCAAAGTTGCCTTTTAGGTTCAAAAACAATCTTTTAAAATTTCGTTCCAACATTATATTATTTTGAGGTGCCACAAAAATTTTGAAATTTGTAAAAAAGTTTTTAAAAACGGAAATTTTAGTTAGTAATAAAGGGGGAAAATTAACTTTTAGGTTCAAAAAGAATAAAAGAAAATTAGGTTCCAATACGACAATACCTTCAATATAGCAAAAAACTTAAAGTATATATATATATATATATATATATACACCAAAAGGTAATTTTTCTGCTCTATTACAAAAATAAAAAATTGACTGGTTCATAAAAAAACTTTAAAATATATCAAAAATTTAAATTTTTTGAAACTTTAATGTTTGTGTGGCACATCAAGATCAACTCCAATATTTTCATACTTATAGTTTATTTTATCTACACTAAAAGACAACTTCTTCTGCACTACAACAAATTAAAAATCAAAAATTAATTTTTTCCTTCCACTTTTTATGTACAGCCTTTGAATGAATTACATTCATTGATCAATCATCTGCAATATATAGTAATGAAAGTTTACATATATTGTACTAGAATGAATAACATTATCTGATGACCTACAATATATAGTCACAGCATGTAATATATGTTTCTAAATAATTATGAAAAATTATTGTCAATTATTTAACCAACCAATTAAGGATTCTCATTTGATTCTTAAGCATAGAATATACATATGAAATTCAGATGTGAAATTACTAAATAAGAATATTTCAATGAATTATTGAAACCTAGAGAAATCTGATATACTTATCAACTGAATTACATTAACAAAGCTAGGATTTTGAAAAAAAAAAAAATAATCTTAGAACAAAATAAATAAGATATAGATTTAATATGAAAAACAAAAGAAACAGCAGATTCTTGATAAATATTTTATTAACAAATATGTAAAATAAAATACAATATTTTCTATAACATTGACAGATACATTTAAAAGATTAAAAGTCAACACACAGAGAAATAATATTTTAAATAGGCGTTCATTTTCTAACTTCTGTACTTGCATGGGAAAATCTCAAGAACTAAAATAAATGCATCAACAACAATGCCTAAAATTTAAAAAAGTGCAAGCCATAACTAATAAAATTATTAGCTAATATAACAATAAAATTACATTGATTCTTTCATTCCCTTAAAATATATAACCATAAAAAAAGGTTATTCTACCCTGAGAGTATAATATTTTAAACTAAGATTCACAAATGAATGCAAAGTATTTAAAACACTTAAAAGTACAGAAATTAAATAACATTACAGAATTTTTCAAAACGTATGTTCTAAAGTTCAAATTGGATTACTGAATATCAGCATTCCACATTTATTTAAAGCTGTGTTAACAAATAGTTGAAATTCTAGGTTACAATTCAATATAAAATTTTCCTCTCAAAAATTTAGATTACAGGCTCTATATTGTCCTATTTTTTTAATCAAATTTAAATATTAAATCTGGATAGATCTTAATTTTTAATACTTTCTCAAAAGTTCATTAAAAAAATTTAAAAGCTATTATCATTTTCAAAAATAGAAGGCTTTTATTTGATAGTTATGGTACACATATTTTATTGAGGAATGTCAAGAATATTAAAAAGAAAAGGCTTATAAATGATGTTAAATAAGGGAAAGGACTAATACAGATAAACTAATTTTAAGTCAAAAACAATACATGAAACAAAATTCATTTCAAGAATACAGAAATTCTAAAAAGTAAGGTAACTTTGTCATATCATATTCATTACAATATCTAAATATGGAATAAGCAACAAAAAGAAATTTGTACTGTTGCCAGAAATATATCACAATGTTTGAAATCAATTAATTGTATTTATTTCATTATAAACTGTGAACTATATATAAACAAACATAGTTATTTAAAATTGCAACAGGTAACAATGAAACTTTTGTTAAATTTATATCTGAAAATAGAAAACCATAAGTTACTGAAAATATTTGATATCTTCATTGTTAAATCTGGAATAAGTGCACTTTATGGTATTATAAACATGGCAAATACAAGTTCAAATAATTTGATTCAATTTTTTGTCATATATTTTAATGGTATAAAAATGGCATTAGCAACAATGGTAAAGTTTCAAATTAAATTCTGCACATTTTCTCCTCTTTTAATGCATCTTTGATGTAAGTGATGTACACATAAAAATGTAAATACATGCCAGTCAGTTTATTTGTAAAAAAAATACAAAACTAAATCAAATATTTCAGAGAATGACCTTTCTTTTTAATAAAAGGACAAATAAGTTATTACTTCAAATATCTTATTAACAATAAATAAATAAAAATCAATTAAATTTTTATGTAATATAATTTTACAATGTGATTAAGCACTGTTATCATCCTTAACAGACAAAAATCTTGAGCATCACCTTTCTAATTGTGTTAATGTCAAAACAGAGACACATTTATTTCAATGTCATTGAAAACAAGATTAAATTTATCTTGTTTACTGGTCTGACTACTAATGCAATAAAATTCGAATTAATATTAATAATTTAACCTATTCATTCTTCTCTGAAGAATATCAAAAAAAGATTTTCTTATTTTTGTTTGTACATCTCAATTTACAATTTTTTTTATAACTATGTATCATATCACAATTTGAAAAAACATTTTAAATTCTCTATCTTGCAAAAAACAAAGATATAATAAAAATATATAAATAAAAATAATATTTCCTGTTCAAATCAAACATATTAACTAAATATAATCTCTCCAATGAAAATTTAGATAACATAAGATAATCTCAACTTAAACATTTCTTTAAAACGATACATATCATACATTTTAACAAAAATATAATTCTCTTTAGAAAGGAAAAACAGAAAGAAACCCTAATTGTACAATTAGCATACAAGTTGAGAAAGTAATAGAAGATTGAATCTTGCAATATATCACAAATGGCTTGAAACAATCTGTACTATGGAGCATCTTCAAAGCTGCAGAAGAGTTAAGAAATAGAATCATTCCATATCTATGCCTTGGTAGGTTTAGCATGTGGAGTAAACTGTAAAAATACAATATAACTTTATAATCATAATTTTATATTTTCCACAAGACTGAATGAGATAAATAAAGCTAGAGTTACAAGAATCTTTTGATTGTTTCCTTTTTACTAACTAAATCTTAAGTTTACTAACTGTGGAATTTATTTTGAAAAGTTCCCTACACACTGTGTTTTAAAATCAAGCAATGACATGTATACACACTGAACACAAAACAAACAGTTGCATAATAAATATTATGAAAAAATCATAGATTAACAAATCATAAACAAAAGATTTCATTTTTATTAGATAAAAAAAATCACTAGTCAATTGCTCTAAAATGATTATTTGGATTGATGTGCATGCACATGAAACAATTAACTATTTAATATAGTTAATTTCAATTCGTAAAAATTTGGTAAAAATGAATTAAAATTTATTTTTAAATTTAATTAATAACAGCTCATATTTTCTTATTTTATTTTCTAATTTTGAGATTGCATTAAAATTCTTCAAGTGAAATCAGGCTTTAGAGCTTTTATAGAAAATGAAGTAATTGTTGAAAGGGGGTTTAACTTCTACTATATTTCAATTATTACATGTTCCACTAAGGTAATTAGATATATAGGTTTTCATGTTCAGTTTAATCAAACTCTTATTCTGTTCACTCCAATTTGAACATTTTCATTAAACTAAAAGAAGATATGTTCTTTTTGGAGGAGGAGAAAGGATTAATTTTATGTTAACTGCAAAAAAGTCATTAAAATAATAAACATTAAAAGAGAATGTGCATACAAAACTTTTATTAAGTTAATACTTATAGGTTATATGAAAACAGTTCGATTAAATGGTTTTTTTTTATTCCAAAGCAAATATATAAATTATATTATTTATCTATTTATTTACTTTTGATGCATTTATAAAATTAATTAATAAAAATGAATGCTTTGGAAAGTAACAAATTTTCTTTATATAATACTTATTTCCCAAACTGGATCATCTAATCATAATTAGAGAATAAATAAAGTACTGTATAGAGCATATTACTATATATTTTTTGAAGAGTTAGAACTATTTGCTGTGAGATAAGATTTGGATCACAATATTTAAATTACATTAATAAATCATCAATCAAAAGGGATATAGTATCTAATATCACAATTACTGAATGAAAGCTATGTATCTACTTTTAATATATATGTAAGCAACATTAGTATTATTTTTCACCAATTTTAATTTTAATACACTACTGAACAGTTATTCATCATCAAGAAATTCAGTTAAATATTAGTTACACAAAAAAGGATTAATAATAAAATTCAAGTGTTATAATATTTAATTTCATTAATGATACTTATTAGGAAATTTAATAAACAATAAAATGAGCTTGAACAAAATATAACTAAACTTACAATTAATCGAACTGCAAAATGTGTGTCTTGATCAGCTCCACTTGTGGCAATGGCAGATTTCATTTGACCATTAGGCATAATAGCAATATATCTGCCTCTTTCAGAGACATTTTCAATGGTAATAAATTGATTTTGCATCAATACTTCACGTATTTTAAACCTACATTCAGGAGTGGGAAGACCAGCAGGTCCCTTAAATAAAATTTTAAAAAAAATTCTAAGTAAAATTTTATATTTTCAAACAAATGAAAATATATATGCCTTTGATGACAAATTTCATATAATTTTAACTTTTATGAAATGCAGAGCTTTTATTCAATTATTTAAAGTAAATAAAAATGTTATGTTTTATGCAGTTTTAAGCAAAATAATGTCATTTTAAGGAGTAAAAAACACCCCGAATTTTGAAGTATAACATTATTAATAATATTACTTTGAATAATACAAAATTTGTAATTTATAATTTGATATTCAAAATGGATTTCTAATTCCTAGTTAAATTAATTATTCTAAATTAATTATTCTACAGTTTTAACTGTTAAGAATTTTTTTAGAAGATATCTGGAAAAAGAAATTAATATATGAAAGAGAATTACTATCTACTAAACTTCTGAAATTATGCACAAGTGCACATTTCTGAAAATTATATACAATTAATTTGAATGAACCATTACCATCTATACAAAAGCATGGAGTTATTGAAAAAAAAACTGAAAAACAGTTTGTTAATTATATAATAATTAATTTACATAATTAATTTGTATAATAATTATACATAATTAATAACACATAATTAATTTGTATTTTCATAAGAAAAAAAAGCTTTTAAAATTACTAAATAAATGGTTGCCATGCTTACTTTTATTTCATATTTTTAGCAGTTAAATGAAATCAAGTTTTCTTCCAAAATCAGGACAGTAATAGAAATTCAAATATACTAGCTTTAAATCCAATGAAAAAAAAAAAAAAAAACAGTTTGCATTTTTTTAAAACAGGAGGAGACAAGAGCAATTAGAAATGAATGTTTTATGAATTCATATATCGTTATGAAGGATATATATATTCTTCATTGATTATCTAATAAAAATAACAGATTTCAAGATTTAAAAAAAAATCAAAAAATTAGAAATTATCTTTGGCTAGATATATAAAAGCAAAAATGAAAATAATATTTGCAAGAAGTAATTTACTTACAGCAGAATAAAGTTGAGCAACTCCATCCTTTATTGCTAAATAATTGAAGTTGTTATGAAGCATAATGTAGCCATCTCTATCTTGAACAACAGTAAAATGTGCTGTGAATAAATAAAAAACCAGAATAAGACGTTTTTTTTTAAAAACATATACTAATATGGAATTTATTTCATAAAAAGAATTAAAAAATTTTAAAAAAATTTAACCCATTTTCATAAGAAACTAAATTAGCCCAACGGGATTGAATACCCTTATTATTGAATACATAAAATTTCATCAGTTTTTGATTTATCAGTACTGCTTGCAGATACAAATTTAATAGATTAAAAATAAATTAAAATACGAATGTACTTTGACAAATAATAGAATCAATATGGTAAGAATACCTACCATTATGAAATTGATGGCCATCTCCACCACGGCTATCTAAAACTAAACGGCCTTCAGGGGTTTGAAGAATCTGAAGAGACTGCCCCGTGATACGAGATATAAACTGCACGACATTCCCACTTTTAATATTCTCCTACAGAACATCCAAAACTCAAATTTCAGTAAAACATTTAAATTTGTAGTCGACTTTTCTCACAAATAACCACTTTTTTTTGTCACGAATAACTATCTTATAATGAATTCCAGAAGTTATATAAGCTTTATCTGATAATGCTAAATCAGATTAATACTAAGAAAAACAAAATTTTTGCTAATTATTTATGCAGTATTTATGGAATGGCAATTATCACCAGAATTAAACTTTTAATTCATATATAAAATTTTGACTATTCACAAACAAGGAACAGATTTAACATAATATATGATTTTACTCTGCTTATACATTTATGTTGTTTAATTTTTATGAAGCAACGAATGAAGATTTAATATTTATATTAATTGATTTTTAGATTTAATATTATATTAATTGATTTTCAGGATAAATTATAAAAATAGAATAAAACCATATTATTTCATAATAGAAAAAAAAAACCAAAGGTTGAAAGACTATTAAGATAAAAATCAGGCATAGTTGTAATTTAAAAGAGATTATTAAAGTTTAAAAGTATTTATGCCTCTGCCATAACTAATTTAGTAAAAACAAAGAAGACATGAAATAATTCTGAACTTGCCAAATAATATCAATCAATTTAACACTAGAAAATTTCTGTACAGCAGATAATATATTATTAAATTTGAATAATAAGATTCCCCGAAGGGAAGGATTAGGACTTTGAAAGTGTTAACACTTGTGGTATTCAACATTATAAAAGCATATATCAACATACATAACAATAACAAGTTAGCATTCAAACTTCAAGCACCTTAATGCAGTAAGAAATAAATGGTCAACAGAAATTCTTAATGCTAAGGCATGATTCAATAGAGAATATTTTTACATTCATTAAAAATCAAAAATTTACATAACTTTAGCAAATTTAACTGATTTATTAAATGAGAAATAATTTGGGAATATATTTTTATTTTGAAACTTTTATACTTTGAAATAATACAAATAGTTTTCAGTTTATTTAATCATTTTACTATCTGTAATATTTTGCAATTTCAGAGTTTTAAAATATATTAAAGTGAAATCGTAATATTAATGTAATATATAAGCAAATAAAAATAATGGATACTACAAAATTTGCAATAGAAGTAGAATATGTTTTACTAAAAATTTTAACACTTTCAAATTATGAAGATATGTATATATCTCTTACCAATGTTGGATGATCTAAAACCTTATTTAGAGCTTTAGTACCAACTTTTGTTAATCCTTTTAAAACCCCACTAAATTCTTTCGACACAGATGATAATGTGCCCTGAAGACCCTATTTAGAAAGAAAGATATTTTGAATATTTTTTTAACATATATATATTAAATATTTGAGTGGTGATGTACCAGTTGATATAAATTCATTATATAATTCAATAGTTTAAAAACAAATTCATTATAATAGGTATTAAAAATATTAAAAAAAATTAATTTACAAAAAAAAAAAACTGTCCAAATACACACAGCAAAAACTATAAAATATTAATAAAAAACAGGTAAAATTAAATTATGATTTCATGTTTTAAAAAAATAAAGGAAATTGATTAAATCGATGTGATAATTAACAACAGTGCAAAAGCCCCCCCCCCCTCCAAAAAAAAGCAAAACATAAACACAGAGAAGCAAAAATTATAAATTAAGCGGCTTAGTTACTCAATTTGTATTTAAGAAAGTAGAGAATAGCTAATTGGACCAAAAAGTCATAGTTCTCATATTTTACTAACATTATACATGAAATTAATCAAATTTCAGATTTAATATAATATTCACATTATAATACAATTTCAACAAAAAATTGCCACACATTTTATCTACCAAGGAAAAAAAAAGTGATTGAAGGTACTGAACTACAGATAACAAAGAATTTGTAATATGCTATTATTATCTGCAGTGAACCAAGGATAAAACAAAGGAATGACTCAGAACAATAGATTAAATTACAATGATGTACTTCTTGGCATTCTTCTTACAAGAACAAAAGGATTAAAGAAAAATGAGAACTTTTAGTGAACAAAAGTATTTTTTTAGATTAAACCAGTAAACCTGTCTCACAAATTTCATTAGCAAAAACATTCCATGGAATTCTTCCAATTAATCTTCATGTCAAATGTATTAATGTGTTATCATTAATAGAGCCATAAATAAATTTGTGACATTATATATATATATATATATATATATAAAGTAACACCTGCTAAATATATTTATTATCGTTGTATATACAAAAGATGAAAATATGAGCGGTAACACATGTTTATAAATAATAATACATGCTTTTAGAAGTATTTTCACAAAAATGGCATATTTAAAATAAACAGTTTTCTCTTCTCTCCACATCATTCAGATTCTTATTCTGCATATTATTATCCATATGCCATTAAAATCTTTAATTTTTCATCCACTTATAATATATTCTTTAAAATTTGACTTAAC
This sequence comes from Argiope argentata, assembly GCA_026289955.1. NCBI lineage: Eukaryota > Metazoa > Arthropoda > Arachnida > Araneae > Araneidae > Argiope > Argiope argentata. Next base: position 7,069,617 of record JAOUZG010017606.1, on the reverse strand, counting down.
AGAGGAAATGTTTTCCTTAGAGGATATCAATTAGTAAAAGAATAACCTGAAGAAAATTTATCATAAAGTCAGAAATACAACTGAAATGACTGATTATTTATATTTGAAGTAACCTAAAGCTGATAAAATAAATGGCAGGAAAATAAATCATAAAACAGCAAACAAGCAGAAGTCAGGCAATTTTACAAGCAATGAGAAGCAAAGAAGACTTACACCAACTGGATAAGGGGAAGTAGATGGGGGGACATAATTTGCCTACAGAGGAAAAATGCGAGAGAGTTAAAACATGAATTGTTGAACACAATAAATTTAAATTTTACCCCATTTAACTTTCATAAAATAAGTTTAAAACAACATACGGCTGGAGGAATATTAACTCTCTGAGGTGGTGGTGTTCGGGGTGAATAACATGGTGATGTTGGAGGTGGAAGAAACTGTCCATTTGGTGAAGTAGGATAACCAGCCATTATAAATAAAACAGAATCTGCAGCTTTAATGGAAAAAAGGTAATTAATTTAAATCGCCACATCAATTAATGCAATATTTACATTTTTTATAGGAGGAAATAATTGACATTTTAAAAATGACAATAGTGTCCGAGTTTCTATACCAGATTAAGGATAAAATTCATCTTACCTTCAGATTATAAATATTTAAATCTTAATCAGCAAGTTTTAAAATAAAACATACGCAAATTCGTGAACTGTCCGAGTTTCTATACCAGTATATTCTAGAATTTTGTTTACATACGTCCCTGTTGTCACACAATACTCTTGCGTCACATGAGTAAATGAGTAATTTTATGCCACGGTTAAAGCTAAAGAAATTCCAAGAATGAAACTGATTTAAAAAGAATGAAAAAAAGTTAAGTAAAGATTAAAAAGGCTTATTGTTTTAAAATATATACATTAAATTTTTCTAGTTTTCCGTTTCATTTTAATATTATATTGATTTGATTGATTTATTTCCTGAAAGTTTCGATTTCTCACTGTAACCAAGGGAACTTAATTATGGCTGCTAAACGCTGTCTGCAAACAAAGTTTCGTTATTTTGTTTGTTTATACTTTTGTTGAATTATGGAATTAAATGACGTCGCTTTTTGCATTTTGTGAATAAATTATTACAATGACTGAATATTTATATATAAAATGTAATTAAAACATCACGAATAGGAAAAATGGCGGTTTTTCGATTTGATCCATGTGGTATAATCTGCATTATATTAACTTATTTAGCAGTATTTTATGCAGATTACGCCGTAGTAGAATGGATGGTTATTCCGACAATGTCACAAAGGTAGAATTAAAATTTTCCGTTTAGAAATGTTATATGGATATATATATGAAATTATATTTTTTAATTTAATTTAAATCCTAATTAATTTAATAATTTTTATTTTAAATTAACACATGTTATATCTTTCCAAAATTTTCTCATATTTCCTGTTTGAATTCCCACTTTTTAAAAATAAATTGTTCTAACATGGGTTAAAAAAACAACGAAGGGATGGTAAATCATCTACAAGTGATGGCATAAAAATCCTTAACACCAGGATGCTCCTTTTAAAGATACCCAAGATTTTATTTTTTAAGTCTGTGTTTCAAAGAAATTCTTATCAGATTATTATAGTAAAATCACGTAGTAAAAAATGTACACATAGGGAGAAAAAAAACTTTTATATGTGCTCCTGTGTTCTGGTGTAAACAAAAGGTGTTCCACCTTTTAGACTCATATAAATTATACTCCTCATGGTAAAATGAATTGAAATTCATTCCAAAAGTTTCTTCTTTTAGCCTCATGTCTACAAAATAATGTTTACTTATATATATATATATATATATATATATATATATATATATGACATTGAAATTGTAAAGGAAAATACTGAAGTTTTATATATATATAAATATACCTGTTGATTATATCTTGATCTTTTAATGTTCTATTAATTCTGAGCATTTTTCTTCCTGACATTTTTTATATTATCATACATGATTTTTTTTATTAATTAAATTAGTGTGATTGATTTTTATGTTTATAGTATCTTGATGCGATTGTGATTTGATTGTTGATGTGATTGTGATTTGTAAATTACATTTAGACTTAAATAAGTTAAGTTAGAAGTTACATATTGCAAATTTGCCTTTATTGCATTGAAATTAACTTATATCCTAATTAAAGCAAGGATAATTAATATTAATGTTTAATTATAAAAATTTATATTTAAAATTATTACTCACTGTAAGATTTTTAATTCTATCAGTAAAGAAGCATATGAAATGACCATTTAGCAAAGCTATGACTTCCACCCAATCCGCCTGATGTTATTGCAAAATCAAATTTACTATCAAATTTAGCAAAACTCTATTATTGTTTTATATGAAATAAAATTATATATTTTTAGAAAGTTTACTAATATTGAATTTGCCATTCTATTTAGTTTTTTAGCAAGTATAAAAGTATTGTAGGTTTTATTACTTATTTCCAGTAACATGTTTAGAATTTCCACTGTTCTAATGTAAGTTCAAATATATATATATATATATATATATTTCTTTTTCTTTACTTAGATAAATTGAAAAACCAGATTTAAAAAATAACTTTTTAACAATTTTATGCACATTAAGAAGTCACCCTTAAAAGCCATCAACTAAGCTGGGTCCTTTTATATATATCTACTTATTAAGGAAACAGGCTGTCATTGTGGCTTTTGTAGAGAGTAGAGAATTTTTTTTCTCAAACATTCCAATACTTTAAGGTAACTGAATTCAAATGTACGTAGGAACCTGAGGGTTAAAGTGAATAAACAATCTCCCAGATTTTTTAAATTTTTTTTTTTTACTCAACCTTATATTTCCTTCTTTAACTGAATTTTTTATTGTTTTCTGGTATAGTTATATTCCTTTTTATTTCTATTATTTTTATATCTTTTACAATATGTTTATTATTTTATAAAAATTGTATAACAGCAGATGCTTAAATCAGTTTAATGGTTTTCTGTAAGTCAAATTATTACATTTGTTGCTCCTTGTTATTTATCCTTAATAATATGTATATAAATATTTGATTATAAGATTTTTTTTTCAATTTTTAAAACTGATTCTCATGAAGTTGCTTGACATTTCATTTACTTGTCTCAATTTATAGCATTACAATGAAATATACAATTGAAAGTAACATTTCAATTAATTTCAAGTAAAAGTTTAATGTTCAGTATTTTTTATTCTTTGCAATATTGTTGGAAAACAATAGATTACAAATAAAGATCGAGTAATAAGGAACAATGGTTAGGAAAAAAAAGAATCTTAAACTTCAAAGTGTATATTTTTTCTTCATTTCCATTATTTAAAATATATATATATATTAGATTTAAAAAGATCATAGCATGAACTTCAAATTCCAATGTAATTTTCAACTACCATTCATCCATTATTTTTTTAAAAAACTGAGTTTGCTATTTGATGATGCATTGAAAATTATCAATCACCATTCATTTTAGCTTTTGAATTATTTTTTTTTCTACTTCTAACTTTGTAATGAAAATTTTGTGTTTGACGCTTTCTAGATATTTTGATGATTACTCAGTTAACTAAAAAAATCATATTTACTGCCAGTATTTATGCTCTGCTATTATCTGTTATCAAGGTGTGAGAGAATTGCTCCTTCACTTTATAAATACTGTTATAGATAATTTTACCTTATTAAAAATTATTCTATAAATGTTTTAAACATTGTCTTATTTTTAATTATTCCTGTCCTTTTTTTCATTCTTTTAAATTTGTTAATTTGGAGTAACTAGCTATTATAATGCTTTATTATTTTTTTTCCAGTTTATGGGGAGCTTTCAATGTTGTATGCTTTAACACCATAGTATTTTTACTTATCATGGCTCATCTTCGTGCTGTTTTCTCAGACCCTGGAATAGTTCCTTTCCCTGATAATAATTTAGACTTTTCTGATATGCATAGTGGAGGTGCTGGATCACCTGTGAATAAAGTAAACAGAAATTATATTATTTTGTGATTCTTTTCATTTATACCATTCTGAGCTCTAAAATTTTATTTCTTGTTGATGAGACTTGGAAATTTTTATTATTCATTTAATTTATAAATGCTTTAGGGGAAAAAAAGTATTAAGGAAGGACAAATTAGAATTTAATGATAATTTTTTGCTGAAACATTGTCATGTAGATATTTAATTTGATGTATCTGTCATTACATATAATACTTATTACATATATGAATAGTCTAAAATTGATTATTCTTTTTGATATGTACTAAATTAAAGAAGGAAAGTTTTAAACATTGTAATTTTTATGTATTTTTCTTTAAAAGCGTAGATTTTGGAATTAATTATATCTCAATTTTAAAATCTGCTTTTTCAAAAATATTTACTTATTTATGTTTGATATCAAATATAATGCATAATGTACAATTAATTAAGGAGTAATTGCAAAATGCATCTAAAATAGTTCAATTAAAGAAAACTTATTACCAATCAACATTGACTTGTGATAATTGATCATTTCATTATGTTAGAAAACAAAATTAAGTTAATGTCTTCTTTTCATTTGAAAAAATATCAATACATTTAAATAATTAATATTAAATTAATATTAAAAAAACGTTTTGATTTTGGTTTTTCACTTTTTTTTATCAAAGGAGGATTGGACTGTTTGTTCCAGATGTGAAACTTACAGACCGCCTCGAGCTCATCACTGCCGAATTTGTAGACGTTGTATTCGCCGAATGGATCATCATTGTCCGTGGTATGTTAGAGGGGTTTTTCTTTTTTACTTTCAGTAGAGCAAATTTACTTTTTAATTATTCATTAAATTTGTGATTGTAACATTTTATTTCCAATTTTTCAGATTATATTTTATCTATACAACTGCATTTCAAATTTTCCAAAGGAAATTACCTTTTTTATTGCTCTATTTATTAGTTTTTGAAATGATGCCTTCATAATTTGTACATCATCCTCATTAACAGTTTTGATAACCCTTTGGATACAGATGCACATGGAAATAAGAGTTTCTTTAGAATGGACTGTTCATACAGGCTTAGGCATCATCTCAGACTAATACACATTAAATTTCCTAAAAAAAATAATAATGAATAAAAAAACACTCTTTACACAAATGTTAAATTACTTTATATGTGATAATAAGTATCTAATTTTCAATTGTTATTAAAAAATTAATTAAAATATAGATTCTTTAATATTAGAAATTATAAACTTATTGTATTTTACTATCGATAAAAGTAAAATACAATAAATAAATTAACTGAATTATTGATACAGATTTCAAATTCTTTGTAGAATATCTTTCATAACATCCAATCCCAAATGAAGAAGGAATTTAGTTATGAAATTTTGACCAATATATGCAATATTAAAAGAGTCCTCAAGAATGACCCCTTGAACCCACTATAAGGCAAGGATGGTTATCCATTAAACTCAATTAAATCCATTATTTTTATCTCTCTAACCATTTAAAAAGAAATGAAAGGGAGATGAATAAAAAAGTGTATGCATTAAAGATTAGTACCCGAAAGAAAAGCAAAATCCTTCTTCCTTAGTAGAAAGGAAAGTGAAGGTTATCTCCTACCTAAATGCCAGAGAAAGTTATTTTAGTCAGAAGCAGAGACATTTGATATTATAGGCTAATGAATTTCTTCTCATCTTCTCTTTCAAATAGAAATTTTACATAAAAGATTTAGAATAAATAATCAATTCTATCAGATACCAATTCAGATTGATTTAGAAGCTATTGATGAGAATTGGATCAGCAAATGAAATTCTCAGTTAAAAAATGCACAATATATATTTCTTAACAACTATCAATAAATGGATCAGACATATATTTTTGCTATTAAAAAGTAAAATTCTGAGAGGTTTCCTTAAAAAAATGAGCTGATAGACCTTAGCATGTATAAACTATATCTTTAAAAGATTAAAAATATATTTTTTTGTTAGAACCGACTAAAACTTATTACGTCAGAATTAAGGATATAGCACTGGTTTTTAACATTCATTTTTCCTTTCAAAAATGAGGATCCTCCTGAGCTATTTATTTTGCTTGGAATTGCTGATGGCAATTGAATTGTCAATATTAATTAAGTCTTTCACATCGAAACACAAAATTTTAAAATATATTATTTACTGATCTATAACATTTTTTAAGGGATCAGATGAATAATGATATAAGCTTGGACAAATTACTGGAAATTATTTATATTGATAAAAATGTTTTGGAAATTTAAAAGACCACCAAAAAGTATTGTAAACAATAGGAAAGTGTTAAAGATGGGAACATAAATGTGATTTAATACTGCATTAATATGTCCTGCATTTGATAAACTTTAAAAAATATAAGACTAGAACTTTAAAAAAAAAGAAACATTGAATCTATCTAAAGATATTAATAGAATGAATGTGTAATGCCATAAAATATGATAAATTATCCATCATGTAATTATTTTCCCCATGATTGCCCATGGTTGTATCAGAAATTTCCTCATGGTTGTATCAGAAATAATATATTTACTTGAATAACTATTTTTAAAAATTTCATTTTTGAGAGTTCATCTTTGTCTGAGTAATATTTGAATTTATAAATCAGGTCTGAAATAAAAATTTTGCAAGCTATAACTTTTGCATGATTCCCTTCTATAAAACGTTTCATATAAAATTGACATCAAAAATTCAACATTTATTTTCATGGATAGAGTTTGCAGCACCCTCCCCCTCTTTATTTGTATGGGTTTACTGTATGTGTCTCTTTTCTATTCTATGTTTGAAAGTAAAAGAAATTTCATTTTTATTGTTAATTTATAGCAAAGAGTTTAATCTCCTTATATTTCTATTTAGGATTAACAACTGTGTTGGGGAATTGAATCAAAAATACTTTATTCAATTCTTGATTTTTGTTGGTAAGAGACCTTAATTAATTTAATTTCTTTTAAAATTCTTATTTATTCTAATTTAATTTTTTGTCTCTTTTCCTCTTGGTGATATTTTGTAGATAAAAGCTTTATTAAAAAAATGTATTTTCTTTCTCAGGTTTAGCTAGTTTATATTCAATTATTATGGTTATTATCTCATGGACTGCAGATTGTACTGACTGTAAAAAAGAAATTGTATTTCGTCAACATCGTGTGTAAGTATGTTTAGTTTGTTCTTTTATTTTTTTAAATTGTGGTTGTTACCTTTATAGATTATTTAACTTCAATGATATTCTGCTGGAAGCTGTACATTTGTTGTAGAATTTTATAATGAATTACTGTCTTATAATTTTATTCCTTTTAATATTTCAGAATTATATAAAAGGCATATTCTAGTGAAAAGAATTTAAATATTTTTTTAACGAGTAACTTAATCATTTTAATAGAATAAGAAATTTATTGTTGAAAAGAAGTAGTTACTTTATTGGTGTAATTAATTAGTTTACAAAGTTCTATGAAAAAAAAAGAAAGAAAGATTAATTTTGAATATGCTGGATAATCAAAAAAGAATGAAAAGTGAAAGTTCAAGTTATAATAAACAACTTAAAAATGCATTTTTAATACTTTATAATCATTTAAGAGTACATTTTTTATTAATTGAATCTCTTCTAAACGAGTTTTTCATACATTTTGTATATTCAATTTGTGTGTATGTGTGTGTGTGTGTATGTTTAAAACAGTGTGGTATTAAATCTTAACATCTTTTCTTATAATTTTTATTATTTGTGTGGGGAAATATTTTTTATATATCTTGCATTAAGGTAGTGTAATAAAAATTACTGATAGTTATTGCTGCAGAAATTTTAATTTGATGGTCAAATTTAATGTTGAATGCTTTTTTGACAAATTTAGAATCTTGAGGCTTTGTGAAGCTTGATTTCGGAAATGGGGGAGGGAGGGATTCAAATTTTTTCTACTCTATATTACAAGAGACAACTGCTTTGAAGCTCGTTTTGTGAGTTGACTGATCTATTAAATGTGTTGATGCTTTGTGAGCTTTGCAATTCATGCTATTTTAATTCATACTCTGCAACAATTTAGTTTTTAAGTTATATAATCATGCTTTTTTTTCACAGTTTAAGTTGTGAATTTCTTAGTGTGTAGTTAAATTGTTTTAGATTGTTTCAGATTCTGTGCTATCTTGCATACCTCCTTTAAATTATTCTTTAAAACAGCTTGATAGTATATTATTGTTAAAATAGTGTAATATTTATCATTATATCATTAATAATATCTCATAAATTTCTGCCATAATTTTTTTTTATTTTAAACTTATTCAAATAATCAAGATGATATTTTATTACTTAGGCGTGAGATTTAGTATATATACTATGTATGAATTCATTTAAAAAATAATAATGAAAAAGAAAAACATTACTTTTTTTGCAGTGATGTTTGTTTAGTTGTGTGTTCAAAAAACTGAAATCAGAACATTCATGAATTTTATTTTTCACTCTGCACTAAGGTTATATAATATTCAATATATCTAAGAAACATAACTTCTTTTATATTGAAAAAAGTTATGTATTTCTTAGATAAATAGGATATAGTAGTAGCAAGAAAACTTCAGATTACAGTTTTTAATTATCTCCTGAGAAATTAGTTAGCATTCTCATCAGCATTTCAGTTTCATTATTGGGCAAATGGATTTTTATTGCCACAAAAAGGCTGATAATTCATCTGATAAATTTCGGTGAAAGCTCCAACAAGCTCAAAATTGTATAATAATATTTTGTTCCAAAGGAAGGCACAAAATCGTTGGTATGAAAAAATTGAGCTTGTTGGAGTTAGTACCAAAATATACTCAAACACAGCACTTGCAGAAGTCAACAGTACATAAGCAGCAAAATACCTTTAAACAACCATAACAGCCTGAGGCATTCAAAGAGGACATATTTTTGATCAACATTCTAAAGAAAATTCTTTCAACTGCTCCTCTCATGTTTGGGTCTCCATTTTGATAGATTCTGACAAGGCCTCAGATGCTGGAGACTGTTAATATTTAACCGCAAAAATCGTCACAGGTTGGGCATCACTGATTTGGTATCCATTCATAATCTGTTAGAGCTGTATGTAGAATTTTTTTTCTTACTACAATATTGCTTGGAGTTAACTATATTGAAAAAAAGAAAAATTTCAATAATTTAGAATGATGGAGTGTCTTATTCTGTTCCTCACCCCCACATAAAATTAGAATAATTGGGCTAATCTATGAACACCATGATTACTTTAATTTTTATTTTCAGAATCTTGCATATAAGTGTTGTGTGCTTTATAATGGAATAAAAAAAAACGTGTGCATTGTTAATATCACACTATAAGCAAACAATAGTTACCAAAAAAAAAAAAAAGGCTTATTTGCATGTAATCATTTTTTTATCATTTCAGAACATGATGTTGTTTTGGGGATGAGGTTTTTGGCATCAACCAAAATCTGTAGAAGAAAAATAAAAATTTTATTTTATGCACGAGCATCTAAAAAAAAAAATCAGCTTTTAATAATGTGTTTCCATTGCATTTACAAAAGGTCTGATTAAAAAAAAATATTAATGACTACAGCAAATAAATCCTAGGAAAATGTAATTTGTAGCACATGATATATGAAATGTGATTTTTTAAAAACTATAAATACATAACAAAGTTTTTTTATCGTTTGCAATACTAAAGTTACTAATTCATTGAAACAATTCAATGAATAAAAATATAGTTTAACTTGCATGATCACATGGTACTTGGCTGTTCAAAAAGTAATGTTATGACACAATAGATTGAAATATGCATGGCAGATTTCATTTTAATCTTTTTAAAAATTAAATTAAAAATATTACTTTTCTTTTTATGCATTTACTTTTTAGATAAAAATCATAAATGATATTTATTTCATTTCGTACAGACACCTGCTGAGCATTACACTTTCATATGTTTAATTTTCAATTATAATTTTTTTTGGTGTAGAAGGGTAATGATATAGTTAATACTCAAGTTCCAGAAAACCTATTACACATTTTTAGTGCTTTTTTCTTTTTAATAACCACTTGAAATCAAACTATGGCACAGAACTTCAGTTATATTTACAATACAATGCATTATTTATTTATGTTTTTATGATTAGGAGCTGTCACATTTACATGCAGTAAAAGTATAAACAGACCGAAGCTAAACTTTTGGCAGATGTAACCCAACATTTCATACAGATCTGTACTTAAGATGCTAAATCTGAAAACTAAATTTTATTTATCTGAATTATATTTGTGAATTATCACGTTTACATGCATTGTAGACCAACCTTGTAGCTTATGCTTTGATAGATTTTATGTAAAATCTCAACTAAATTTATGGTAGTTTATAAAAATAGGAAAATCTGAGGCCCATTAGTATTGCACATTCATAATTTTTTATGATTACAATTCTTTCTCTTTGTTTATATAGTATTTAAGAAAGCAAAAATTACATCGGCAAAATTTGTTTCCTTTTATCAGAATTGAACCCATATTTTGTTTTGTACTTGAAAATTGTTTGATTTTTTAAAGATAGTAATATTTGATGATGCAAACATTTTATTAGCAAAGACTTTAAGAATAGGCTTTATAATGTATTCTAGTAATGAAATTTAATGAAAAGCATTAAGCAAATTCTTTATAAATTCATTTATATGTTCTTTTAAGTTACTTAAAGATTCCACAATTACCTTTTGGCCTATCTCTCTTTAGTATTTTCAAATAACAAATATTTTTTGTATCTTTCCTTCTACGGTTTTGAAAATTTTTATTTATATATATATATATATATATATATATATATATAT
>JAOUZG010017606.1:7037452-7057734 GCA_026289955.1 Argiope argentata | reverse complement strand
ATATATATATATATATATATATATATATATATATATATATATATATAATTGTAATAGTGTGTGTATTCATGTGTATATCACGATTAAAATAATTTCATTTTTACTTTTTAGGATACATACTGTGCTTCTTTTAATTGAAAGTATTCTATTTGGAGTATTTGTAATTGCTATAATGTGTGATCAGGTATGTGTATTATTTTTTCTTGTTGTTTTAAACATATACATTTTTAACTAATTGTTAAAAATGCAATTTGATTTTCTTTTTTTTATAGAATGAATTTAATTATTTAAAGGAGAATGGTTTTTTTTTTCATTCTTAGTACATATTGTTCCTTAAGTAGAATTTTGAAATTATCTTGCTAATTTATGATTTTTGTCTTTTATAATATTGGTTACATTTTCACAAACAAATTATAAAATATATCTAAAATTTCAAATACTGATTTGTATGTAATCTAAGCAGTTAAGTCCCTCAACTAAGATAACATTTAGCATTCCATTGAAGCCATTCTAGAAGAAAAATATTAATAAGAGGATTTTAATTTTTCATATTATAATTAATTATATTAATTTGTTAATATTTATTTAGAAATTAAGATATAAAACTTTTATAAATTTTAAATTTTTTCTTTAATTCTATTATACTGTACAAATATCTTTTCATTATTTATAAAGATAAATATTTCTATAATAACTGATTTCATGTAGTTTAATTTAATACAATTAAAAAATGTAATACAATAACAGAATTTAAAAAAATTAATACAATAACAAAAATAAGAAGGGGATATTATAATTTTTAAGATTCTATTAGTAGCATTTAAAATATTGAGCATCTAAATTAATGAAGGGAATATATACCAAGTTTTAGTAACATCCATGCATTCATTTATAAATTAATATTATTTTAACACACCATTTCATTATTATTATTTTAGTTTCAAGCTATATTATCTGATGAAACAGCTATTGAGCATTTACAGAAAAAAGGACCTCATAGACCAAGAAAACCAAAAATGGCTCTTTTGAGTGAAGTTTTTGGACGAGGTAAAGAATTTTTGAACAAAGTTCGTTTTTCATTTGTTTTATACATAGAATATGAAAAATTATAATTAAGAAACATAGTATTTAAAATCTCTTTTGGCAAAATGTTAAATTTTTATTTAAATTCCTTTAAATTTTATTACGTTGCAATTTTTATTCCTTTGAAAAGAATTTGTGCTTCAATGAATACATACTAGACAACCATGATAACAACTGCAAGTTATAATATCCATGAAAATGAAGATAAAATTAGACATTATTATCTATCCTACTTAACATTATTTTCATACATTTGCATTTAAGTATCATTTTTATTTTCTTTTACATGGTATCTGCTTTTAGTTTAACCAAAATTGAAGTACAGTCTTTAAATTAGATAATATATATATATAAATATGCTGTTATATATCTATAATCATCTGGTAAAATAATAATTTAAAAATGCTTGCTGGCATTCATTGAGTAATATGTATAATTTCTAACACAATTTTTATGTATTTTATTGGTTGTAAAATATGAAGTACCTGACATAATTTAGTTTGGAAAGTGTCTATAAAAAACAATTATTGTTTTCTTCATTCCTTTTTAAAAATTTATCCTCATTATGAAACTTATGATATTCTAGATCTTTAATTGAGTGTACAATATCTATTCATTATTTGGGAAATGAAATGGCCAATTATTCTAGCTTTTGATATTTATGTAATAAATGCACATGGTTGACATAGCTATGCTTTCTGTAATCTATATTAATGGAAGTATTTGAATGCATGTCTACTGCATCTAACACATCTATAACATTTACAGCCATAAAAGGTGATATATAGGCAGTTATGATTGGAACTCACTACACTTTGTTATCTGAATTTTTTATTCAATATTTTATGTTATGTGGAAATAACACTTAAGTTCATGGTATCAGATTTTCACCAGTTGGCCTCCTAGTAGCCTTAATTATCATACTTGGCTAGTTTCAAAGAAAAATCAAAGATTGGCAACAATATCATGCAATGTAGTATTAAGATTTTGCATAAATTTTTAGATCTGTAGAGAAATAATAGAGGTTTTCCGAGGATTGTTGTACTATCATTTGTATAATTTTTTTTAAAAAAATCAGATTTCAAAACAAAAGGATTCATGCAAATTTTAATGAACAATTTAATTAGCAGCTCTCATCTTGCTAAATTTGTTCAAAAATCAAGGTAATCTTGTCTCTTTACTTTGATTGTTGCAAATTATAAGTCCCTACCAACTATCCTGAAAGTCAATAGAAGTTATTATTGGAGTGTTTTTATGAAATAATAATTTATTTGAAGTGTGTGGAGAAAATTTGAGTTTTACACTCTATAATGCATTTTCTCATTGTGTAATTATTCATGAGTTTTTAACTGAACATTCAATAAATATGATCTGTAAGCACCATATTCACATGACATGGCACAATGTGACTGTTTACTTCCATATTTTAAATGCCTCTCCATGGTTATAATTCATAATTTGACAGCTTCATAATTTAATAAAAGAAAACTCACTATGAACTCTGCAAGGCTTTCATAAAATTAGCTTTAAGACGTGTTTAAATGTTTGAAGGAAAAACTTCAGCAGAAACTCATTATTACCAGAATATATTTCTTTGTTTGAGATGGAATAAATAAATCAATCAAAACTAAACAAATAAATTGAAACTTTCTGCCTTATGCCACAATTCTGATTACTTTTTTTAAAAAAATTGTTATAGTACATGAATTGCATATACTTTTGGTATTACATTTTGAAAAGTATTCATCCATTTGAAATCAGATTTCTTTAACATTTTACTGGTTTATAGGATTCATTCTTATAAAAAGTTACTTTTATTTTAAAAAAAAACTAAGCATAATGGTTTTTTATTGCTATTTCATCAATTTGCATTTTTTTTAGCTCAAGCTATTGTCACCTGGCATATTAACTAAATCAAGTAACATTCAAAGATTTTGCTTCATCTGAAATTTTATTCTATTTTAGGGGTTGAGCTTACTGGTTATTCCAAAAATCATGAGTTATTTTAACACATTTTAAATTCTAATTTTATAATTTACAATAAATATTATAATTTCATTTTTTCTCTTTTTTTAAAATGAATCTTCAGGCTGAATATTTATTTCAATTTTTGTATAACATTTACATTTTTTTCAAATTACTTTTTTCTTTATTTTATATTTTGATATTCTTTTCAAAGGTACTCCTAAATCATTTTAATATTTACATTTTTTAAAAAGCATAATTTCTCATTTAATAAGAATGACTTTTTTCCCCAAGGTTCACCTCTGTTGTGGATATTTCCTTGTCAAAGCCCTCCAAGGAACATCGAAAATCTTGCATCGTATGAAGTTTAACTCACTTTCAAACTTCAATCCCATTTTGATTCATAAAATGAAAAAGGGACCCAACTTATGTGCTTTCAGAAAATTCAAATATTTATATCATTCAAGCAAACTTCTGAAGTATTGCTATTATCCATTTTAAATATATTAATTGTACATATATATATATACACACATCAGTACGAATTTTACTGGAAAAACTGTACTTATTTTTATAAAACCATTTGAGATTATTTAAGTAGCATACTGATAATTTTGTTATTGCTGTATATAAGCTTTGTATAATATGTCAGAATGTTTTATTTTTGTTTGCTATACTTTAGCAATTTTTTTTATTGTATACAAAAATTTACTCTGAAAATGTGCAATAATTAAATAAAAATACTTATGATTATTATTAATTTTTAAAAATATTTAGATAAATTATTCCAAATTGCTCTATTTCAATTAAGATTTTTCTTTAAATGACAAGAGCTTGCCTTGTATTATTTAAAGATATTAAAAGCATTTCAATTTTTCATATATTTATATTAGTGAACAGTGTTTAAAAATCTACCTTTCAAGTACAATGTCTCATTATAATAAATTATTCATTGGCTTGCGAAAAGAAATGCAAAATTAGATAGATATGACCTATTTAGAATAATGAAATACATTTTACATCATTTTGATTTTTCTTCATAATGTATAAATAACCAAAATTATTGTGCTTTATTCATTTTTTTTTGTTTTTTGCTTAAACATATATATAATGCACATACTATATGGAGTACAAAATTAATTTTAATTAAGGGTGATTCTTTAATTTTTCCACCCCAAATTTTATTATTAATGATTTAAATACTCATTTTTAAGAATATCAGTCTTTAATCTTGGACATATCAATTTATGAAGCTAGAGCTGTGAACAATAAACATATGATTATTCCAATATTCATGAATTGATAAGAAGGGGAATTCTAAACTTTATTTTCATTAAAAACAGTTTTCTTGCTCTAGTAAAATTTTTAAAGTAATTTGGTCAATAAAATTTTTAATGCAATTTCCAAAATTTAAATTAATGAACAAAAGGCTAATATTAATATAGTTTTTAAAGAAATATCTTTATTTCTATATAAAGCTTTTTATCTAGTGATCTTATTTTCTTTGTATTCTTTTTAATTCATTGATGATCTTTTTTTGATAAGTATTCTTTTGTGGCAAATACTCAAACAGTTTTGTTTACTGTGCTAAATAGTTGAGATGGCTTAAAAAATATTTTGACTTCCATTACTCAAACATCTAGATATGGAAAATCCAGTAAGCTTTCGTATTTTTTTCTGATTTAAGCTTAACCCAGAAAATCTTACTCTGGGTTCTTATTTTATCAGAGAGTGTTCAAAGTATTAATTAATATTTCTTGTTTATAAAAAATATTATGGTGTTCTCTGAATATTCAAAAGACAGCTGTCTTCTTCAATTTGATAATTAATCTTATTAATAGATTTAATGCAGTTATTTTCAGAAATATAATGATATAATACAATCAATATGTATAAAAGACGAAACATTGAAGCTTTTAAACTCCTTAATTCAGACTTTAGTGAAAGACCTTCAATGGGAGTTTAATTTGTGTGTTAAGAGTTCAGGAAAACATTCTTTATATACCAAGAGCTGAGAATAGAACAAATATATCAGGTCAAAATAAACACCTCCCTAGAAATTAGCAAAAATAGCAAAGAATGTTTCCTGTATATATTTTTTTATGAAGTTTCCTGGTTTTTTCAATGAGCGTCCTAGGTTCTAAGATATATAAATATAACATGTTCACTACCATGACTCAAACCTGATATCAGAAACTCTATCTAATTTGATGATCTCGCTTCTTTGCTATTGTTTACATGTAATAAAGGAGAGAATCATCAAATTAAATAGGTAGTTTGAATTAACTAGATATGGATTACTGGTGAGTCATGTGGTAGTCAGTGTGTTAATTATTAGCAGAAACTATCAAACTCTCAGAGTAGATTACTAACTAGATATTTATTTGTATGATATGCATTTTAAATGGTGTTCAGTGTTTATCAATAATCATTTTTTTCATTTAATTAATCTTAAAACAAAAGTATAGTATATAGCTCTTAAGAATCTAATGATGTTAATTATTGTATCAGTAAATTACAGTTTGGTGCTATTAATTAAATTCATTTGCTTTTGTGTGTGATTTGGACCAAGGCATTTTAAAAACTGCTTTATTTTTTCATAAGTTTGAACTGTGATAGTGTGTATGTTAGATTTTTAAACAAGTATAATAAAATTGTTTCAAGTTACATTCTAAAAGAGCTAAATTTAACTTAAGCATACAATACATGCTATTTGGCTTCTGTTACATAAAATTAATCAAAGTCTTTAAAGTAGCAATTGTCATTTTTATATTCCAACAGAAAAAGATAGGAGAATCAAAATCGAGAACATAAATTGGCTTTCATTAGTTTTAAAGGCCTATACAGAATTCCATATGCAAGTATAATGAATATGTTTTGGAACTGATAAAATTTAACATTCTTTGAAAAAGTGTGAAATAAAATATCTCTAGTCTACAAGCTGATTTTCATAAATTTATATAAAACAATTTTAGTACCTTAATTTTGGATTGAATAAATTTTCTTTAATGTCATATGTTAATACAATTTCAGCAAAATTCCTCATTGCTTCCCCCAAGAAAAAAGAATACATCGAATGCCTTATCATTACACAAAGTAACTTAAAAATATAGCAAAATGTTATATTTCATTACTATTATGAAAAGGATTAGTTTTTATTAGCATGCTATGAATGTTTTTAGATGGAAAATTTTAATTATATCTTCTATTTTTAATTACAATTATCATTTTATTCAGTACTAATGCATGAAGTTGTATAAAACTTTTTATCATTTTTATAGTTACATCAAAAGGTTGTATGAATCATCACATATGTAATATTATTTTCTATGAATTTATTTATTTATTTATTGTATATCTGTTTCGATCAAACATACACTAGTTAATGTTTCACTTGAAAATACTTGTGATATTGCTTATTCCAATAAATGAATAAGAAAACTTCATCTCTTTTTATTTATTCACAGACTGACATCTGATGTGCAGTAGCAACAATCTCAAAGTCTATAGTTCAGTTGTTGTCTTTTATTAAATATATTTACACTTTTGTATAATTTTATTAATAAAAAAATTCTCTTTATTAACTAATTAACGATCTATCTCCCCAAAAACAACATCCAAAGTACCTGAAAAATAAAATATAATTATGAAATTTTATTACAGATGTAAAACTGCAAATTAAAAATGAAAAAAATTATTCCAAAGTGATATTTTTTAAGAAAAGAATATAAAACTAATAAATTTAAGTTCTTTGCATAACTTTAGAATGTTTAGAACTTATTCCTGAATCTTATTATGTAATAAGATTCAGGAACATTAAAAGGGAAATATTTTGTAATCTACAGAAAGAACAAAGTAATTATAACATTTAAGACATTATTTAGAATAAGAAAGAAAAATAGAAATACATTTTAATTCACTTTACATTATACCCTGTTAAATATATATAAAATGCAATTCTACAAGACATTGACTTACCAATAATAGCAACAATATCAGCTAGCATATGCCTTTCTCCTATATGATCGAGAGCAGCCTGTATATAAAGTAAATAATTTTGTAGAATTAGAATGAATGAATAAATAAATTTATGTGCATAAATTCACAGAGAAGAACTTAAAAAGAAATACTGTATAATCTGAGATAATATTTAAATCGCTCTGAAATATATGAAACCTCATAGTATTAGACAGCTTCCAATTAATTAGAAAGAGAAAAAGAGTAATATATCTATATGAAGTTTTCAAGAAAACACCTTTTTTTCAACATTTCATATGTATAAAGATAATGAGAAATAAGTACTAAAAAAAAACCTTTTAGTTTTAATAAAATTGCCCTTTTTAACTACTCAAGCCAATTTCCCTTATTTATAAAATGCACTTTTAAAACTCCTAATTCTTTAGAAAACATTCAGCTGTTATCAAAAGTTAAATCAATAGCTAAGAATTGGATAGTTAATTTTATATTAATCTCTGAAAAATAATTCTTGATGGTAAAATGGTATCATATATTGGCTCATGACTAGTCTGCCTTTCAATATGCAATAAGTATAATCTTTAAACAATAAAAACTAAATGCAATGATTTTTTACTATTATTTGTATCTCCTTTACTGCAATTTATATTTGGGGTGATAGAATTTAATAGTGTGGTTTATAATTTGTACTAATATTATAAAAATATTGATTACTTGGAATTTCATTTGAAAATGCAATTAATGGACTCGGTGAGGAGTCAAAGACCAGTTTTTTTTTTCAATATCAATTTCTATTTGATTTTTTTATCTGAAAGTTTATTTAAAAATTATTCATTACTACTTATTTTTCCATGAATATTTAAAAGGTTTATTAAGTACAATGATCGGATAGGAAATTATCACACATTCTATAAAGTTTTGTAGGTTAAAACTAAAATTGGTATTTTTTGAAAAGAAAAATTATATCTTCCCAAATGTAAGTGCCACTTTTACAAAAAATTAAGATAATTATTGTGCTTACACAGCAAACAAGAGCCATTGATAAAAATTTATAAATTATTCTCAATCTTTGTGAATTGGTGTAGTGAAACCATTTTTAACTAGCTTTCTAAATACTATTATGATCATAGTTTCAATGAAAATATGTGTTTAAGCATGTTTTTTTACATGATAACAGTTCAAGTGTAGTCTATCCCAAATCCCCCTGTTTTTCTAGGGAAATTTGAAAAAATCCAGATACTTTAGTCAAAATAGTGTATATATAGATGAGAAATAACGACAATTTTAAGAAAAGTTAAAATATAAGGAAGAAAGCATATGCATACTTATAAGATTAAAATATGATCTCATAATAAAGTTTTGGTTGGAGTCACTTTAAAAAAGAATAAGCTACTTTCACAAATGGCATTAAATTTGTTGACTTAAAATAATCTAATTTTTAATTAATTGATGATATGATAAAAAAAATATGCTTCAAAATTATTAAATATGTGTTACTATCATTTTTTGCATTTGGAAATAATACAATGATGAATTTGCACAAATATTTTCAGCAATATATAAAATTTGTGAGAGAAGAAGTGATAATAATTAAAAAATTACATTGGTGAGAAACAACAAAAAAAATTACCAAGTGAGCAAATCCTGGTGCTTTAATTTTGCAACGGTATGGTCTACTAGAGCCATCAGAAATCAAGTAAACACCAAATTCTCCCTAAAAATGGTTAATCATTATTGTAGTAAGACACATGATAAATATCAAAGGGTGGAAAATATGACACTTCTGTTAAACATAGATAATCATAATAATTACTTTTGGTGCTTCCACAGCTGTGTAAGTTGCACCAGGTGGTACAGGATAACCTTGAGTAAATATCTTGAAGTGATGAATAAGTGATTCCATAGAAGTCTATTACACAGAAAAAAACATTATATATTACTGAAATAGATTAACATATAATCAATACTCATTCATAAACTACAATATTCATAAAATATAAATTTTTTCTTAAATAAAAATGGGCCTTTGCAATTTCAACTTCAGTATTTCTAAACACATAAAAGAATCATTTCTTTAGAATGTGATCTTTACATAGAGTGAATTGCAAAAACATTTTCATGTCTCTTTTTTTTTTTTTGAAAATTATAATAGAGTATCCTGAATATTGTACCTTAACCAGTTTTTACACACTTTAAAAAAAAGTCACCCATTTGTTCTGTTCAAAATACATAAATAAAAAATCTTGTAATAAATATTAACTTATCTGCATAAAAAACTTTTTAAAAACTCACATTTTACTATTTTAACAATAAATAAAAACAATATTTATAAAGATTTCAAAATATATTTCACATGTTTTTACAATAAATAATACTAAACAAAAAGTACTGCAAATGTTTGTTTGAAATCCAATATTTGCCACACACCCTTCCTATGTATTTTCAAAAAATAAATTGACTGAAAATATCATAAATACTAACTTGAAAATTTTTTCCCAGTTGAATTGTGTTTTTAGTTAAATTCATCATTAGATTGTCCTCCCCTAATGTTCTTCCTTATAAGAACACTACAAATTAGCAATGCATAAATTGGAAAATTAGATAATCACCTTCATCTCACTTCTCTTCGGAGGAACAATTTTATGATCATCAACTTTTATTTCCCCAGGTGGCATTTTATTTATACATTGCTCAATGATTCTCATGCTCTGCCTCATTTCTTCAACACGACAAAGATAACTAGAGGAGAAGAAGAAATAAAAATGTTTATGTTTTTAAATCTCATACGTGATAAGACAATTTAAAAAGAAATCTATGAAATAATACGTCAGATTCCATACTCACAATAATACTGCTTTAGGTAACAGACATAATTCCAGAGTGTAATAAAACTTTATACATATCAAAGAAAACTGCATGACCAGAACTGGACAATAGTTTAATTTAAAACTTTTTTCATTTCATAATATTATGTAGATATGAATAAAAACTAGAATGAATTTCACTAATAATAACTTGCTTAGTAAATATTTAAAAAGAAAAAATTTACAACTCATAATTTATAAATGCAAACCAAATGGTAAATAAAATAATCTTTTGCAAAAATGAATACAGATATAATATTGCTTTTAAATATCCCCCCCTTCAGAATAAAAGTTATCCATATTTTTAAACAAAAAAAGAAATACAAATAGTAAATATCATATAAAATAGTTAATAATAGAAGTTTAAAAATGTTATTAATTTATAATAGCTAAAAAAATATAGATTAAATATTCTGCTAAATTTACATTCAGATTCTCCTTCTCAATTCAAAAATTTTTGCAATTTAATGTTAAGTAAACATTTAGAGATTTTGTACATATAAGAACTGCCAAGGAAATATTAGTATAAACACTAAAAGTAACATTTTTCTTTTCTTTCAGAAAAGTATAAACATTTTACTACATGTTAATAAATACTTAGAATCCACCTGTGTTTTTTAAATATATCAATAGTAAAGATTTACACTGTTTTTCAAAGTGAAAAAGAATAGTATGGAGATAGAGCTAATATTAAATAAACAGAAAAAAAAATTAATGAATACTTCAAACTACAGAGACAATTTCAAAATATAATTCATTATTGAATATTCTTAGATTAAATAACTAAATACTTACCGGTCATAACAGTCTCCTTTCGTTCCAATTGGTACATCAAACTCATAATTTTCATAACCATCATATGGCTGTGTCTTTCTAAGATCCCACTTGATGCCTGATCCTCTCAACATCACACCACTCAAAATAAAAATAAGTGAAAATTCATTTGAATACCACATTTAGAAAAAAAGATTAATACATTTAGTTAAATAATTTATATATAGTAATTTTTATCTGAAAATTACCACTTCAAGTTTAAATAAAATTTAGTTTGAAGGTTTTAAAAAAATCATTGGTACTTTTCTGTTAGCCAGGCACAAGCGCGCACACACACACACAAACAGAAATCCGCCAAACTTTTTTAATTTTATTTTTTGCTTGCACCTGATATGTATTAAAAAGTACCAAATTATTTATGATTAAAAAGTATTTCTAGATTAACAGTTATTTATAAATGAATGGAGAAAAAAAATCTAAACATGAATTAAATGGGTAATTAACTCACTCTGATTAAATTATTCCGGGTAGATTATTCAACAGGTATAAATTCTACAGAAAATAGCACAATACCTAAAACCATAATTCAAAGCATCTTCAGAAGAAACAATTCCGATGTCAATAGTTCTTGCTCTCCAGATACGATTCTCCGTCAATAAATCTTCCATTTCATCAATTCTCTGTCCAAATTTATCCAACCACTCATATATATCACCAAGAAGTCCAATAGGAAGATCTTGACTCACACCACCAGGGCGAATGTAAGCAGCATGCATTCTAGCTCCAGATACTCTCTCATAGAATTCCATAAGCTGTTTAAATAAAATGGCTATATAAATTATATTCATTTTTTTAAAGTTAAAAACCTTTTTATAAAAAATAAATTTCTTACTTTTTCTCTTTCTTCAAACAACCAGAAGAAAGGAGTTAAAGCCCCAACATCAAGAGCATGAGTTCCAACAGCCATGATGTGATTCAAAATTCTAGTAATCTCAGCAAATAAAACTGCAATGAAAATAAATATTTCAGAGGTAAGAGAAATACTTTCATCAATTTGAAACAGTATTAGCAAAGGGAGATTAAATACAAAAGTTTTATATTACAAATCAGTTTATCCATTTGAATTTTAATACTAACTCACACATGAACATCTTAAAAACTAGTAAAAACATAAAATATAATATACAAAAAAGGAAAGCATAATATGATCATTAATAACACATGACATATCTAAAAATGCATTAAATTATAATGGAAATTGATATGAAATTATATCTTTTAAAGAAAAATCTTACCTCTGATGCACTGAGCACGAGGAGGAGCTTTAATATTTAAAAGCTTTTCAACAGCTAACGAATAGCACTGTTCATTAACCATCATGGATACATAGTCTAATCGATCAAAATAAGGTAGAGCTTGTGTGTAAGTTTTATATTCTATTAATTTTTCAGTTCCTCTATGCAAAAGTCCAATATGAGGGTCACTTCTTACAACAGTCTTAAAAAGAAATACAGCATATATGAGGAAAATATAAACAAAAATATTAATTTTTTAAATAAAATTTAACAAATAAAATTACAGTTCAGGATAATAAAAATAAAGAGAAAAGTACATACTTCACCATCAAGTTCCAATAACAAACGTAACACACCATGGGCAGCAGGATGTTGTGGCCCAAAGTTTAAAATCATATTTCGTATTTTTTTCTCCACTGGTGGAACATATTCTAATGCAAGAAAGAAAAGCAATTATAAACAAATAAAAGATTATGCACTTCCTAATAAAAACAACAATTTAGTCTGTCAACTATTATATACTATATTAGGGATTTCAAACCTTCAAACACTGTGGTCTGATTTTTTTTTTGGGGGGGGGGGGGGAATACATAGCAGTCCATTTTATCTGCGAGGCAAAGACTTATTTTCTATGACAAACAATACATGTTTTTCACAAAAGAAAACTTATGCATTGAAAAAGATGCCTATTTTAGAAAAAACATTGATTATTAAATGGTATTTCAAACAAACAAAAAGTTTCCATTTCATGGATTGATTAAGTTCATATCAGGTTTCTGCAAATTATGGGAAGAAATATATATATTCCAGATCTTGCTGCAATCCAACAAAAACTGTCTTGTTATTCAGAGCTTCAGAATATCTGCATTGCATAAGGTGTTTCTAAATTCATTATCATTATTTGGAGGGAAGATAGGGAAAAGAAAAGGAGTTTCACACAGGAAAGCGAGGGTGCAGATATATTATAAAATATGAGAAGGAGTATATGAATTTCAATAATAAAAAGAATATATTGAGGAGCTAGGATCAATGGCTGTTCTTAGTATGAATTATTTATAAAAAGTAACATGATTGGGATAGATTGTCTGCTTATAATAAACACACACTTTAGATAATAATAATAATAATAATAATAAGACCTAAACAATCCCATTTAGTAACTACAACATTGTTGCACACAAAACTGCTTAGCAATAACTTATGTACTGGAATTTGACTGTTCTTCAACAGATCGAAGAACTTTACTGAATACTGAAATTGTATGCATTGATCAGCATCTCACACAACCAATATTAATACTAGCAAAGAATTGTTGTTTTGTACAGTTGTATATGAATACTTGCGAATATTTGTGGCATGTGCTATGTTAGAAGGCACTTTGTATGTGATGAATTCAGAGACAAAACATGTTTATTTTAAAAACCAGGTACTCCCCCCCCCATTAAAATAAATAAAAAATTTCAGAACTTGAAATTTAATTTATAAAGATTAGATTTTGAAAATTAATAAAAAGGAAGCATTATAAATTTGTATTTTACGTAAAATGGAAGTTTTATCTTATTATTGCATTAAATTGATTATTCTAACTGTAAACTTACTGACAATAAATCAAAAATTTCAAAAGAATTAATCTTCTAATAGTTATAATGAAATATAACTTGATTTCATGTCAGTAATTAAATTCAATTCAACATATATAAAATTCTTTAACTTTTTACAAAAGAATTTTAAAAATACAATTCAAATAACCACTTTTAAAATTCACAGCACTATTATCCAATTTTAAGGGCTTTGTTTAATCACACATTTCAGACTAATTTTAATACTTGTAATGATAAATGGAAAGCTTATTTTGGAGTGTTTTAACCACCATAAAAAATGTTACAGAACTATAAAAATGCAACATTTATTTTGTATCTTTAACTTATGATTTTCTATTTATTCTCTCTGAAAACATACAGATATTCTATTGTGGTTTTAATATATATTATAAAAAAATATTTTTCTCACAATAAAAATAATTGCTTGTATTTTATTGAATTCTGGACATTCAATGCAAGCAGCTGTACTTTTTTTTCTTGGACAAATTTAAAAAAGAATTTATTCTCATCAATGGGTTACATCATGAAAGAAAATAAATTATCCGCCTATTTAGGTTTTTAAAATTAAATATTTCTAAACAGAGAGTAATACATTTTGAATTCAAACACAATCATAAAGCAATAGATGGCAGGTATAAATAAAATTTCAAAAAAATATTAATAACAAAATACAGACAATCTTACCCTTATAACGTGGTGGACGCCATTTCATATCCGGTGGAAAATATTGAGGGTACATAACAGGTCCCTCAAACTGTTCAAAAAATTCTGCATCAGGATACCATGCTTTATTTCTGGAAATTTAAATACCTGTTTAGATAATATAATAACTATTTACTAACATATTATTTGCAGATGATTATTAAAGCTAGTAAATTATATATTAAACTTCAGTTACTCATCTTTTATTCCATCGATTTAAACTAGTACTTCTCTGTTAGCCGGGCGCAAATATCGACAATTGAGAAATAAACGTGATCCAAGTCACCAAGCAAAGTGAATGATTAAACAGTCAATGGACTTCTACATTATTTGGTGATCTTTCACCAAATTTCATTTGGTAGAATTCTACATTATTTGGAGAATTTCTACTTATCTAATGGTTAACGGAAAAGTATCTTTAAACTATTTCTAATTTTTTTAGGACAAAAATGGTAAAATATAGCAACACCAATAAGCAAGGTGAAATGAAAAAGCATATTTACTACTTGATATTTTAAAAGATACCAAGATTCACTTTAACCTATTTTATCATAGATAATACTTATTAAAACACTTCATGCATTAAAATGTTAAACAATTTTTTTGAATTGATGTATACAGAATGAATTTGAATTGATGAAATAGAAATGAAGTCAGACAATAAGACAGCTTTACTGACTATCAATCTTGTAAAATCATAAAAAAGAAAGCAATTAAGTAATTTATTTATTATTATATATAAATAATTTATTTGAAGTTAAACTTATTTTTGATAAACCAGGTGGTTGCTAGAAGTGACTAGCAATATATATATAACTTATGAATCAAGTAGGCATAATTGCCTATAAATAGGGGATGTGCTAAACATTTATTGAAATCAATTTATGAGGTTTTTATTTATATTGACATATAAAACAAAAAAGTTTAACACAGGGATGCACAACCTATGGCCTATGGGCCAACATTTCCTTCTAAGTAATTTTGCTGTGTGGCCTTTGAAGTTGGCCCGCAAATGTTGTTAATAAAATAAAAATAATTTAGAATGAAAAACTTTTTTTAATAAACAGGATAAAAATCTGATAGGAAAATGATTCTACATCAGAATAAATAATTTACAGTTGTTCATCAAGTTTATTTACTTTTTATTATACGGCTTTTCAGTTTGTTCCATTCATGGCTATCTACAAGCACGATTTTTGTATAGGAGAGGGTCGCGAATGTGAAAAATTTCCACACAGGAAAATGCAGTATGAGGATCAAATTCAAATCTTGCGCAATGTATTTGATGGTCGATTTTCAGATTTTGAAAAGTGTCAAACAAAAATTGATGAGTTTTCTTTTCCAATTCTGTTGATGTAAATCTTGTGGATGAGAATAAGCAGTTAGCCTTAGTTGATTTACAGAATTCTGATTTTTTCAAAAATCAATTTAAAGAAAAACCAATATTACAATTTATAAAAATGTACACAAGGAATTTTCGTGCTTAAAGCAAAATGCAGCTGCATGTGCAACTTTCTTCGGCAGCACTTACATTTGTGAGCAAACTTTCTCACAAATGAATTTAAACAAATTAAAAACAAGAAATAGAATAGCAGATGAGAACCTTTCTGCTGTTCTACATATTGCCACAGATAACCTTAAGCCCAACATAAAATCAATAACTTCAAATATTCAGTCCCATCCATCTAATTACTTTTTACTAATTTTGATTAGTAGTTTTTTTTTCTCAAAATTTAAATTATGTTCTCTGTACAATTATCAAAAAGTTTTCCTTTTTTATTCTATTTCAAGTTTACCCCCTTTAAAGCAAGAATCTTTCTTTTTAGATAGAGTATTTTAATCATAGCTATAATGTTTGTGTTTTATTCATTTATTTATTGCATTATGTGCGCATGAGTAAAATAAGTAAAGTAATAATTGTGATTCATATGTATTGCCCCCCAAAAACAATGTTTTCACGTTTTTAATATGTTTTAACATTCATGTGCTGTTTTGGCCCTCGTTATGATCCCCTTTTCATATTTTGGCTCCTCGTCTTGAAAAGATTGTACATCCCTGGTTTAAAATATTGTCAAAAAATAAATAATCACTTATTTATAAAATTTCATAAAAATATAAGGAAAAATATTAACAATAAATTACAAACTAAGAAAAAATATTTTTACCATTTGAAAATCTTGAAAGACAGAAAATAGTTTTTATGCTCAGAGAGGAATGATGAAATTTATTTCTAGTTTTCATTATGGCTATTTAAAATAATAAATTAGCATATGTCTTATTTAAAATATTTCTACCATTTAATATTCAATTATGCTATTTCTGAATAGTAGCAATAGAAAATAAATTAATTTGTAAAAGCGCTGATTTTATATGAGAAGCATAGTAAATTATATTCACAAAGAAAAAACTTCAAGTAATCCATATATTATAAAAGTACCTCATGACAATAGAGAATCAGCTAAATTTCTGGAAATAATGAAGAAAGTGTTTTCATTTGATGAATTATACAATTCTTTATACATATAAAAATCATATCAAATTAATATTTAGCTAACCTAGCTGAAATAAATTATAAGAATTAATAAAATATGAAATTACATAGAAGATATAAAACAGAAAAAAATAGCTTAATTTCAAACATAAAGATTAATTAATTGCCAAAATAATCCAAAAACCAAAAACAGATTCATTAATTTCCTATGAAAAAGTTTATTGACAACACTCTTCTATTGAAGTAGTGAAATTTTAATAAGAGATTTTCAATCGGCTCATTGAAATTTTCTATAGACTTAATAGTTGTAAAAAAATTGCAAGCAATACAAATTATTGATAAGTCTTCTCATTATAGAATTTTTGCAACTTTCAGTACCAGAAATAGACAATATTAAAATTCAAATAAAGCTCCATTATTATAAATAAATTATTTAATCATTCATTCGATTTCTAAAGTCAATATATATTTACCATTTTTTCCATGAAAGTTAATGTTGCACATTTATGTTAATTTAAAATATGCTAAAATTCTGTAAAAATGAGATGAGCACAAAATAAGTTAAATTGTATTTAAAGTTTTTTACGTGATTGACGTAAGGGAAAGCTAATTTAGAATATAGCTGAATAACATGCGTTATATAAAATGTTCTTAACGTTGCAAGAATTTTTCACCATTACTGTTGATGGTATTAATATCAGTGAGGAAAGTTTTCTTCATCCGCTTCACATTGATTTTTCTTTCCAAAGGAACAAATAAAAATAGTTTATTTTTAAAAATGTTTTATTACTTTCAGTCGCAACCGAATAAACAAAAAGTAAAATATAATTTGTGCATTCTGAATGTGTTTTGATTAGAAACGTCAGAGCAAGGGGCAAATTTTTTTTTACAAATATACCCTTTTAAGTAAAATGCAAATTTTATTTATACCTTTTAGATATTATTGCAGCTCCAAATGTGCAAGTTACATTATTAAATAATGTTCGAATCGGCACCCCAGCAGAAAACGAACGTACGAGGGATGCCATGTTGTTTTCATGATATTGTTGACCTTCTTGTTTACAGCCAGATTTAAGAAATAATGTAGCAATTCCTTTTTCTTTTTTTTTTTTTGAAACAGCAATACATTACTTAAATCTTAATCTTAAGTATTATGGCAATAAGTATGATTATTTTGCAGCTTATATTTTTCAATGACATGAATTCTTAATAATTAGATGTATATCTCTCCCCAAGAGCGCAGAAGTTCTAGTGTGATAAAAGTTAAAATATATTCAGCAATGAAGTGAAAAGAAATGATGCGTTATTTTTATGTCAAAGTTACTACACATGTGCAGGACTGCTGTACACAATTCACTCTAGAGTATGCTGCAGATAGGGTAGATTGGATTACTAGTCTTTGCGATTGGAAATATTATTTAGAAATTTTTTCTGTTTTATTTAAATATTCTCTTAGAATTAGAAAATCCTAAGATTTAGCTGCACTTCTTGCGGTTAAAAATGTCCAATAAGGAAAATCGTCAACCAGAAAATGGTCATGTAACTTATACATCAGATAGATATAACAATTGCAGCTATGGATCTGACGAAGGTACAATTGTATTTTTTAAATAAATATATATAACCTTCTTTCATATATATGTACTTTTTCAGGCTGTGTTTTGTAATCCTTCACGCCTTATTTTCATTAGAAAGTGGCGTAAAAACAAGTTACGTTTTCAATTGTGTATAGTCAAATGGCTAAAAAATTAAAAGCGTTTAATTGCTTTCATTAATTTCCTATTGTTTCTTGCTCCATTATTTAATTATTGAGAATCAAAGAATATAATGGCTCATTTAAAACTGTCAAAAATTTCAAATTATTTTTCTTTTAATATTTTATTTCTTTGGAAACGATATATCTGGAATTTGTGTATCAACTTTTGTCTTGTATTTTCATAATGCATATTATTTATTTGGCTTAGCGTTTGGAATTTAAAATACATTTCGTGATCTTTCTTTAAATATATTTTATTTTCATCAATTCTCTAGCAGTGATTTTTTATAAAAAAGGTACTTTGGCTGCATGTATGTAGAAAAAAAAATCATATAAATATATTTTACAAATGTTAAATATAATTTTTGATGCAAAATATTAGGTTAAAGCAAATAAAACCCTATAGTTTTTAAATTGTCAAATATTTTTTTATATAAAGCACTTTATTGGCAATTTGTTGAAATTCAAGATGAAATTTTTGTTTCAGTTGCTAAATAATTAATATTTAATTACTTGCAGTTTATTTTTTAATTATCTTTATTTGAAAAAAAATTTGATTAATAAATAAGAAAATTAAAATATACTTTGATTTTTGAAACTAAAACAGCATTACAAAAGCTGGTAAAAAATTTTAGCAATTATTTACAATTTAAGGTTCTTACATCTTTTAAATTAATAAATAGGCTTATTGATTATTAGTACTTGCCCAAACTATAAAAAAAAGTCTTTGTGTGTTTCTTACAATAGACTGGTCCACCTTCTTTTTCTTTTTGAAAAATATCTGTTTTACACACACACACGCACATATATATATACTACTAATATAAATGTGATAGTTTGGTTGGATGGATGATGGGGTTCAATCACGGCTGAAGAAAGTTAGATGAAATTTAGCACAGAGATAGATTATAGTCTACAAAAGAACATTGGCTAATTTTTATTCCGGTTAATTCAGTGGTTAATTTTTTATTAATTAAAAACTAAATTTTCCACCAAAAAATAAAAAAAATTTGAAAACATCTACCTGAGCTTTTTAAATCTTTTATTTTTCTATTTCTGGTATTCTTTTAATATTATCTTATCTAATGGAATTCTTTGTGATTTATTGTCGGATTTCCCGACAGAAAGCCTCTATCATCAGAACAAAAAATTAAAATAAAAATCTAATTGTTTGTTTTTATTTCTGTTTTTCATTTTAATATTATCTTGCTATTCTAATGGAAGGTTTATTAAATTTTTTTCTTACGCTATTCTTGTGTTAATATAATTCAATATTTCCTGTTCATTTCTCTTGATTTTTTTCTTACTATCCATTTGCCTATTTTCATCATTTTCGATTAAATTTTTAAAGGTACCTTTAATAGTTTCATGTACATAGCTTTTAAATAGTTTTTTTTTTCCCAACTAATGATGTTAGACGTAACATGTTTTCGACCGGTTATTTCAATGGATTCTGTTTATTTTTGTAGTGTATGATAAATTTAAAATTAAACATTGTTAATTAATAGATATTTTGATTCCTTCAGAAATCTTTTTAAATGAAAATAAAATAGATGATGTGAAATTAAAGTTTTCTAATCTGCATTGCATTACCCCAACTGGTGCTTTAAAATTTGCATCTTTGCGTTGCTCCAATTGACGTTAAAAATTTATGCATGCTTTGATAAAATTTTACATTGCAATTAGATTGTCAGTTCTTACATATACAGATCAAAATTTTCACATGTACGAAGTTAAAGGTAAGAGCTAGTGTGTATATATATATATATATGCATA
>JAOUZG010017606.1:7011514-7022452 GCA_026289955.1 Argiope argentata | reverse complement strand
CACAGTTTTCGTTGCCATACTCCTCCGAAACGGCTTGACCGATTTTGATGAAATTTTTTGTGCTTATCCGGTATCTATGAGAATCGGCCAACATCTATTTTTCATCCCGAAATATCAATTAGTTCAGGAGAAATTAATTAAAACCCCTTAATTTCTGTGAAATTAAAACCTGTAAAGTTACTTTCCGAGTGAAACCCGACCTTCCGGAGAAGCGATCGCTCATGAGTACCTTTTCGTCCAGTAAAACCGCGATTTTAAAATTGCCATCGTTACGCGTCCGTTCAACTTATACTCAATATCGCTGTGGAATCGGATGGACTTTTTATCGTAGACCACGGAGATATAATTTATTTTACGAAATGTCGACGCAAAAATTAAATATCGATTTTTTTTAAAAAAGGCCGATTTTGGCGGGTCTATTTCTTGAACGGCCCTGTAAAATAGACGCTTAGCTGGAAAAATACAGAAAAAAAGTCTCCTGAAAGGCAATACGATATAGTATTCTGCAATATAATTTAAAAAATCGAATTTTTAAAACTGAATTTTTGACGAATTTTTTAACGAAGAGGCAAAATTTCGCTTTAATATTGAATTACGCCGAAACTTTTCAAGATAACTCAATCAAATTTTTTTTACATAAAATTTGATAAATTTTTCAAAATCGTGTGAAAGATTGAAAAAATCTGATAGAAAATTGCGCATTTAAAAATTATTTTGTCGTTTATTGGGTTTCCCTCTTCAACATTACAAATCTAATCCATTGATAAATAAAAATGAGACTAAATTTTTTTTGTATAATTTGGCATTGCTTTGGCACACCCTGATCAATTTTGAAAACAATCCTGCAAAAATTACGCGTCTTATGAATTCATTCCAGTTTTTCCACCTCGCATACTTCACCTGAAAGTTGGGACACCAGTAATGCAACTACGAAACCTTCCTCCACCTAAATTATGCTATGACACCAGACTACGAATGACTAGACTTAATAAGTATGTAATCGAAGCTACGATTATTACTGGATGTGCTCGAGGAGTGTTGGTTTTAATACCCCGCAGTCCACTAATTCCGTCGGGCTATCCTTTTGAATTTAGAAGAGTGCAGTTTCCCGTAAAAGTTTGCTTTGCAATAACCGTTAATAAGTCACAAGGACAGAAATTAAAAGTAGCAGGGATCAATTTAAGAGGAGAATGTTTTTCAAACGGCCAATTTTATGTAGCTTTCTCCCGAGTCAGTTCATCTAGCAGCTTAATAAATTTATCAACAGAAAAAAAACTCCAAAAAATGTTGTATACAAAGAAATTCTTGCTTAAACACGGGTATAACAATAAAATGTAGATGGCCTGCGTTTGAAAAGAAAATAACTACTTTAAAAGCATCCTTAAGGATCGGTAAGGACAAGGGCATATATATAAGGAATCCAGGGGCGCAGGGACCCTCCCAAAATTAGGATAAAATTATAGACAATAAGTAATTATTATAGAGGAATTTCGTAACTAAGTGCACGTAGCACTGTTATTCCCCACTAATTCCATTACCCGAGCAATGCCGGGTACGGGTTAGCTAAAGATGGACTAACAAAAAATATTGTTCACGCCATAGCATTAAGAGATTGATATTGTTTAATAGTTTTACTGTCGTTATTGTTTAATTAATGATAATTAATTTTAAGGAATAAATTATAATAACTTAAAAATAATGTTTGCCTTTTGTTATTTTTATATTCCCTCATCGTTCGCAGCGCTCCATGCTTATTTCACGCATATACCACATTCTTACATAAATACAATATACACATTCTAACATACATACATACAATAAGTAAGCTATTTTTTTGTCTACTCTAGAAATTACTAGGAAATTATTTATATGGATAAACAACGTTTGCCGGGTCAGCTTATATATATATATATATATATATATATATATATATATATATATACTTCTGCAGACTGTACAATGGACCTTTGATGAATTTGGTCCAAGATTTAATACACATCTATGTTTCTAACAATAATGCAAGTATCTCATCTGCCTAGCTCTTTTTATTTTATCATATGCATAAATATCATTCAAACTTCTATGTTACAGCTACATATCATGTTTCAACTTTTAGGTTGGAATGTTTTTGAGCATTGTTCATTCAAAGGTTTCTTGAAGAACTTCAAATAAAAATTTTGAAAGATATACTTTTTCTATGTATACTTTATATGCAAGAAAATAAAAATGTGTAGGACCTGCAATGTATTATTACTAATTAGTATTTTTCAGAAATCAGCAAAAATAGATTTTCATAGGTGGTTCATTCAGGTCAGTAGATAAAAGGGTTATAGATCTGTTAACCTATTGTCGACAGCATTTAAATTTGTAGATCAATTGTTTTAACTTTTGATGGAATATTTTTAATGAATTTTTTATAAGTTGTTATTAACTAGTATTTTAAGATGAGGGTATGTGGAATGAAAATGAATGTGAGTATATTTCTTATCACTGTAAAATAAAAGTGCAAATATTTTTTTTTAATAAAAAATGCCACATTTTATTTATAGTGGCGCTGTTAAATGAAGAATTCATTTTCCCCTTTACTTTACTCTTCATATAAAATTATGTTAATAGCTTTTCATTCTTTTCTTTTACAATAAAAACTAACTAACATTTTCAAAGAAAATCTATAGTATGTGTGAATTGCTGAATACATTCAAAGAAAAAAATTTATTCCTTATGGGATAATTTAAAATTTCGAGAGTCTGAGTATGTTTGTATAGTATGTGTCAATTGCTGAATAATTTCAAAGAAAAAATTGTGTTATTCTTTATTAGATAATTTAAAGTTCTGTTTGCATAAGTTTTTCTTTAGATGCTTTGCACTGAACTGTTAACATTTATTTCACGTTTCTTTGTTGGATATGAATAATTCCAAACATTTGCATCAAAAATAAGTTTATATTTCTTTTCATCCAAAAACCATGTAGGCTGGGGATATTTTACTCATAAAGTAGCCAGCTTTGTTCTGAATCTTTCAGCAAGGAGATTACCTACCAAAATAACATAGAAGAATATCAGATTTTAAAGTTGATTAGGCAGAAACGATCTGTTATCATCATAAATACATGTCCCTTCCCGGCATATTAAAAAAGTTAGTTAATAAACAAATTTTATTCTCCCAGAAGGAGTTTATTTATATAAACTTTTTAATGGATTTCCTATAAGTTGTCTTTAAGTACTATTTTTAAAAGAGAATATGTGTAAAGAATGTGTACATTTCTTATCAAAGTTAAATAAAAGTGCAAAAATATTTATAAAAAATGTCACACCTGAATTTATTTTTAATGGAACTGTGGGAAAAAGATGTTTTTCTCTCCTACTTCTCTGTTTATAAAAATCTATATTAGCTAAAGTAAAAGCATCACTAGTCATGGACAGGTTTCAGAGAATGTTTGGCTCACTACTCTTTGAAAGCCTATGGGTCTGGTCACCGGTCACCTCCTTGCAAAAATGTCAATAGACAAATGTGTCTTCAGTGTATCTTTCAATACTAAAAATTCTTGCAATTTCAGTGTGAGTGTGCGCGCGCGCAAGTGCGTGCGTGTGTGTGTGTGTTCTTTCAATTTTTAGATGTTAATTTATGAAACAATTTGAATGTTATTGCAAATGAAAACATTTTCTGAGTTCCACTTTTTAAAAAAATAAGACATGTCAAGTTAACTAAAATTTAAAAAAATGTTACAGTGGCTTTTTTTAAATCTATTTCTTAGAATGTAACCAAATGTCAATTTAATACTATTACTAGATAGTATCATGCATTATATATATATATATTATTTTTTATTACTTTATATATATATATATATAGATAGATTTTTTTTTACTTCCATAGAATTATGAGAAAACTTTATGAATTATGTCAAGAAATTTGTATGAAATGAACTTTTCATTTTCTCTTATTATATAGTTAAAAGAATCTTATTTATTATTAATGAATCATATTTTTATTAACTCTTTGTGTATATCTTTGTATAGTATGGAATAATTTAATATTATTGTTAGATTAGAGATATCATGTAATATATTCATGAGAAATTCAGCATTAAAAAAAAAAGAAAACAACTGTGTGACTTCATTTCATCTATAAATTTCATTTTATAGAGACAATAAAGAAAATGAGGCATAATATTTTAGCATTGGAAGTTGAAATGTTTCATTCTTTTAAAAAACATAAAAGGTAAAGAGGTGTTGAAAAAAAAAAAAACTTTTTTTTTCCTTCCCTTTTTTTCTCTCCCTTTGAATTACAATGACAATTTTATAAATTGAAAATAATTTTTAAATGTAGTTTAAAAATTTTGCTTTTCTTTGAAATTAGGCATATTTAAAACAAAACACATAACAATAAATAAAATAATTTAATAACATAGTAATTGAATTAATACCATGGACTCAGGTAGACCCCTAGAAATGTGTTTAAAATTTCTAGATTTTTAATGAAATGAGACATATTTATGTCACATAACAAAGAATAATAATAAAGTATTTAATAATGTATGTTAATAAATGAATTTATACCAAGGGTCTAGGTAGGATTTTCTGTTTGGTATGAGGAAGGAAAGGCTAGGAATCTGAGGTCACTATCGGTTTATACAGCTTTACTATAAAATGTCAAGAAAATATTGCTACCAAGCTTAAATATTTTGCAAATTTTGTTGTGTGTTGTCCAATTTAAATAACAAGTAAAAGAAAATTATTTGGAAAATTTGTAAATCCAGCAATCTTCTATGTATACAGATGACTTATATAGTAAGCAGATACATATATTCTGTCATGTTTTTGTTGTCTACAAATAATCATAACTCTTGCATATTTCTCTGTTATCTATATATGGTCAATGATGTGAGGAGCCATTAATGAGCTTGAGATATGTAAAAATTTGGATAATTGGGGCTTTCATTTCATTAGTTTATGAAAAGTTCAAATTAGTATTGATTATAATTGCCCCAAAACTTTTTGTATATTCTCCCTTTTTTTTATCACTACTTTATTCTCTAACATTTTAACTTTGAAATGTTAATATTCTATAAATATATTTAAAAATTGGCCATGCTTTTGAAACATCTTCTGAACTAGACTAGTAGCATTGTAATTAAGTCTTCTTAAATTCTAAATTTGGGAATCAAAACTTTAAGCCTTGAATCCATTAAAGATTCTTTGAATTTATGAGTTTTTGCATTTAAAATATTTTATTTCAAGTCAATTCCTACCTAATCCTAGACTAGGTATAGAATGGAAGACAGCGGAGTTTAAACTGAATTCTTGTCGTTCTCATATTATTACAATAGATTTGATCTGTGCAATAACAACCTTCATGTAGCTTCAAAATTAAGATGTTAATACGTCACGACATAAAAAATTGTTGAATGAAAGTATGCCATCCTACATACTGTCATATTTTGTAGATAAGACTTAATGGATGGGTAAGTAGCAAAAATAATAATGTCTAACAATCCTATTGTAAACTAATGAAATCTATTTGCTTTCCAAAATTATTGTTAGCCCAATTTAAGTACATTGGGACACACGCGCACATACACACACACATAAAGTACTACATCTTTTATATTTTTAAACAGTTGTTGGATAACTATTTAGGAAGAGAAATAGGAATTTATAGATTTTTTTGTATTAAATATCACTTTAAAACTCTTTTAAAGCTCGATGAAATTTCAATATTTCCCATTTTACGACATTAATTTTTAACTATTAACAACTATAAACATTTTTTATTAATTATGAAATCAACTTTGTATATAAAAAGGCTTAAGCTGCATTTTGATATTTCTGACAATTATACATTTTTTATTTTCTCACAATTGTTATATTTATTATTCTGACAATTAAATACCTTATTAAATTATTTGGCTTTAGAAATCAATAAATAGCTTCTTATCTGGTGAATTGAAACAAACAAAAACAAAAAATAGCTATTTTTCTGAATTTACTTTCAAAATATTTATTATATCACAAAGGTGTCAAAGTTGTGGTCACATGCTGTCTAAAATAATTATATTTATGACCTAAACATTATCATATCTGTTAAAATTTTTAATTTAAAAAAATTGTGCCTTGATTTTTTTAAAATTCCTGACCATTTTACATTTTGATCGATAATATCAGTAAGAATTAAAAATGAATATGAAACATATTAGATTTTTTATATTTATTTTATATTTTAATATATTTTTTTTCATTTTTTTCTGTACATATGAAATTCATTCTATACTTATTCAAATGAAGATAATCAAGATAGGACTATTCTGATTTTAATGCAAAATTTGTGAAAGAAATATTTGTGTATGTCAAATATTTGAAAATCAACTTTTGAAACTTAAACAGTTATTTTGTTTATAAGAG
This sequence comes from Argiope argentata, assembly GCA_026289955.1. NCBI lineage: Eukaryota > Metazoa > Arthropoda > Arachnida > Araneae > Araneidae > Argiope > Argiope argentata. The sequence goes on along the minus strand of JAOUZG010017606.1, from coordinate 7,016,051 downwards.
AAAATTATTCTGATGTCAGGTCTAGACCTACTGGCATTTATCTTGGATCAGTTTTGAATGCAGTCATTGTGGGCTGGACATAGGCTGGACAAATAAGTAGAATAAATGATATCAAAAAAGTGCCAGGGAAAGAAACATTGTTGTAATTATTTTTCATATGCCGTGTTTTCAAAATAAATCTGCATTTTTTTGTAGATTATATAATGCAAACCATTTTTATTGGATCCATACTAACATTTGAATTAGAAATCCCTTATGTATTATTATATATATAAATTTAAATCTTATACATAAACTTCTGGAAAATTTTTATGTCAATCCAAATTCCTGAATTAATAGAAGGTTGATTGCCTTAAGTTTTTGTTGCAATTTATCTTTAAAACATTGTATTAGGGAAAACTGCTAGACTTGCAATATTCACTGAATTAACTAACAATGACTCTCTGCTGATAGAGATGTGTGTATCATATCCCTGATAATTTTTTAAATTTCTAGAAATAAATATAAATTTCAACTAGGTTTCCAATTAGAACTTGTAATAATTGATAGACAGTTATATTTGATTAAGTAATTCACCAATAGTGATTTAATATTCATCAGTGTAGATTTCCAAATTTGTTTCAGATGCTTTTATTCTTCATTTTAATTGCACCTGAAACTAAAATCTCATGCATTGGTCTATTATTGATTATAGACTGCAGCACCTATTTTTGATTTTATAAAATTTGAACCCGAGATAACATCCATACGTAACAAATTTCCTTACATTGTCTAAAACTGAACTGATGCCATCTGTTTCTGGTAATATTCGAAATTATATTGATTTGTTAAATGTAACTTATAATAATTTTTTTTATTGTATGGAATATGTATAGAGAATTTTGGTTTGATTCGTCTTTGATGAGATAATACCTCAATAAGGTTTTCTAACATTCATTAGTAAAAATTAACATTCACTAGTGAGTTTATTCTCTTGTATATTTTTTTAGAGTAAGAGAAAAGGAACTTTTCTTCATGCTGTCAAAACCATTCCAGCAAATTGACCTTTCAATGCAATTATCAGTGAACCATATCTGTCTTCAAGAATCTATAATAGATCCTTTATTATTCTTAGTAACTTTTGTGATGTATAGATTTGGATCATTTGGTTGAAGTTTACATCTCAGCATTTCTAAGAATTTTGTAATTTTCTGTTAAATTGTTTATTCATAAAAAAAAATTAACTTGAATTTGTTAAAATTTTTAAATAAAGTGTCATATTTTTCTGTGTGATTAATTAATTATTATATCCTTTTTTTAAATGCAGATTGACAGAATTAAACAAGAGCATGAATTAGAAAAACAAGCTGCATTAGACGAATTTAATGAAAAACAAAAAGAGTTAAAAGAAAATCTAATTGCGGATCTTGAGGAGAAGAAAAAGATATATGAGGCAGAAAGAGACAACATGGATATCACCAGTGGTACTTGAAATTTCTTGTCATTTTATTAGTCACATGCAAAACTAATATCTAAATAAAAGTTCTTAAGTCTGTTTCTACTATTGAATCATTGCTTCTGAAGCTTAAGTAAAATGTAATTATAAGCATAAGTTATATATATATATATATATATATATATATATATATATAATATTTAACCAACAAAATTTATTTATGGTTGCTACATAATCTACTTTTATTATCATATTTATAGTAAATTCCCTTTCCCTACTAGACAAGAGTATATGACAAGTTCTTGTTGAAGCTCAATATTTTGCAATCCTATGTAATAAGTGTAGTTATGCTTCTATTAATAAATTGTAAAAAAAAATATTTTATGAAGATGTTTGTATATAGATCCTTAGTAATTGACACATAGGCTCTGCTTGATATGCATATATGTGCATTCTTATCAATGAAGGAGTCAAATGAGGTAATTACATGGAATAACCTTTTTAGATAACTGAAATATGTGTGATTTAACTGCTGCATGAGTTATATGAGTTAGTTCTGTTATTTTTTAAGAATAGAATGGGTTTTGAATCTATTAATGAATAAAATGAATTTGAATGGATGTTAAGTATATGGTAAGTACATTATGTTTTAGCATATTATTTGAATTGGTTAAATTCGAATAAAACATGATTGTTTTGTAAGTTTTTTTCATTTTTTTTAGATGTATTGACTTTAGAATACTAGTTATCAACTTTATTTTATATTTACCCAAAATCCGATGACATTTTGAGTAATTAAAAGATTTATTATGAAATTGCAATGGAGTAGCCTGAAAAATGAAGTAATCTGGAAGAGAAATATGATAAAATATAATATACAAGATCAAGTATTTTAAAGGGCCCATCCTTCACTGCCTTATCAGATTTCAAGGTCACATTCAGTTCTTCAATGATTCTGCTGATATTTTTAAATTTTCTTTACAAAAGCTAATATTCATGGTGCTTCAATCTATCTTTATAAATATCTAGTGTTACTTCTAAAGTAAATTACTTGTTCTTGAAAATTCTTCTGATTGTAGCAAATTTTAAAAACAAGAATAATTTTTTTTAAGATGTTGCCATTAGAACAGTTTTTATCTTTTTTCAAAAATATTATTCATATTTTTCATCCAATAAAAAATACCCAAAGTTCTTTACTGAATTCATATTCCATGTTTTACTCAGATCAAGACTCACTTTTTAGGAATCAGTTTTTAAAATTGATGATAAATATCGACTGTAAACATAACAGTATTTTCTATTGTTATGTTTACTTTTACTTTTGTTTATGTTTACTTTTATAGTTTATAATAAAACTACTGCATTTTCATGCACTTTATTGAATTTTTCCTGCTCATGCATAAAATTTTTCTTTTACCTTTTTACTTTTAGATATTACGGATAATCATCTTCCAATCAGGAAATTACGACGCAGAGGGAATGATCCTTCACCAGCACCTGAGCCAAAGAGGAGAAAAATTTCATCAAATTCGCAACAGATAAAATTTCAGTTAACTGAAGATGAAATAAATGAAGATCTTAAAAAAATAAAAGAGGTGAATGTCTAAATGTGCAATGTAACAGAAATTAATGTGTTAAATAGAAGTGGGGATTTCTTAATCATTGTTAAATCAATGTTATTCTTTATTATTTACAGAAAGTGGCGAATTCTCAATCAATTCTTATTGATGCTGTAGTTGTATAAGACCAAAAAAGTAAAAATTCTCGGCTTCATATATTATCTGCAAGAGAAAAACTCAAACTACAAATGAAAAGAAGTGGCTAAGGTATCCCCCCTTTTCCCTTTTGTCTCAGAAATATGGAAATATCCTAATGCAAAAGCAGTCGATTTTCTATTGAAATAGCCCCCCCCCCCATCTAAATTTGTCATTCTTTCCACATTAGTCCGACTTCAGTGTCATAAAAAGAAATGTATCTTGCAAATGATAAATGAGATGTAAAAGACATGTAATTCATTACAATTTATTTTTAATTTTTATTTATACTTTAGGTTTTGTCAACTTAGTTTTAGAGCAGAAATTAATTTGTATTTATGTTATATTTAAAAAAAGAGTAATAAGCTAATTTAACAGGAAAGATGGAATTTAAAACTAAACTTAATGCATTTGCTGCTGAATAGATAGAAATATTTAGTTGTTTATCTTAATTCAATTGATCCACTATTATTTTTATTTGTGGTGTATTATTATACAATTAGATATGTTTGAGAAGTTGTATTGTGCAAGACAAAGCCTAATAATGTGACCAAAGATTTTTTTTGTTTGCAAAGGATTTATTTATACAAGAAAAACATAGAAAGGTGAGGAAAGGGTGAATGAAGATATGGTTGAATTCTGAATTTGTAATGGATCATATCAGTATATAAAAAAGATTATTGTCAATGCTTTATGTTCATTTCCTTTCTTCTTTTCAAATAAATCAAATGACCATTACAAGAAGTTGAATTTTTATGTTGGCATATTCTTTTTTATATAATATAATAATGCTCTGTACGATTTTCTTCATACAAAATAAATATAATTTTAATATATTTTACATCATTTTAATGTTAGCTATCTCTTTAACTAAAATCATAAACATTATCCACATTTAAAGGAATTATTCTGTTTTTCATTAGCAACTAACAAGATGGTTGTTATTTTTAAATTTATTTATTTATAATTTGATTTTGCCCTTGAATTGAACCAGTGTGATTAGAAATTTATCTTGTTTTCTTTTATAGAAAAGTACAGTAATTTTTGTTACGAGATAAGTTATATGTGAAAAGTGCACTCTTACTTGAGTTAATGTTACTCTATGATGCATTTCCATGAATTTTAAAATTACTGTATAGTCTTAAAATCTTTTTTATTTGCATATAAATTCCTAGCATCCTCAACCAGTGAAAGTAAATAAAATTTGAGATTTAAGTATTTCATATTTGTATATTTGTTTGAACATATAAATTAAAAAAGAAGTTTAAAATCTCATGATAATTTTTACAATGGCAAACATTATATATATATATATATATATATATATATATATATATATATATATATA
>JAOUZG010017606.1:6951523-7011114 GCA_026289955.1 Argiope argentata | reverse complement strand
ATATATATATATATATATATATATATATATATATATATATATATAATAAACCATCTTACTTATTTTCACACACAATGTTGCCCAACATTTTTCATTATCTATGGAAAATGAAGCACAGCAATGCAGTGTATATTGAGGGAAGAAATGCTAATTATATGAACAGTAATTATCAGTTTTGAATGATGGTATGAAGTTCAAAAGATTTAGCTTGCTTTCTTTATTCATACTTTAAAATGCTTCCATAAAGGATTTATATATTAAAAAATTATTCATTTGTTTTACTTTTTTAAACAGATTGTTCTTCGCATATTTTCCCTTGACATCAGCAAATGTATATTCAGATGGATTTTAATGTGTGTGTTTTAAAAAATATTTTTTAAATATTTGAATTACAGTTTAAAGTCAGAAAATGTTTGAAAATTGCCATTTATTTTAAACAATCAGTATCATTGTTTCGCCGACTATGAAATCTTTTTATGTTGTGGTTTTCTGTAGATTTCGGATATGAAAATAATAAATTCCCTAATTTCTACCAAATGCTGTAATTGTTCCATCCCAATCACTAAATATCTTCTTTTTTTTTTTTAAAGTCTAAAGCTTATATGTCTGATTAGAAAAACTGATTAATAAATTAAAGAAATTAACCATGTTGGTTTTCTTAAGTACATTTTTCAATAACCACTATCAAATCAAATATATTTGTTTTGAAAGTGTATTTACTGGTGAATATTTCATTATGAAATATATTTGCAGAGTATATCAAATAAAGCGTCCAGGAATTATATTTTATGTAACTAACGGATAAATATTAAATAAGTGGAAAAGTTAAACAATTTTTTACTATGTATAATTCAAACAGTTCTGGATTTTAGAAGAAATTACATGTGATCTGATGCTTTGGGGTTATAAAAAAATTTACAAATATATTTCATATATCTTTATTAATAACAATTAGTGCTTATTTTCTTAGTATTTCAAAATGAATATTGAGAATGATTAGTATTAAATGAAATTGTATACAATAACTTTTCATGTATTGTTCGTTTTATTTATACTTTTTTTTACCCCATTAGGGTTTAGCAAAAACACCAAGTCAAGTACCTGACAGTATGTATTACTTCCATACCTTATAACTATCATTTTTTAAAAATTAACTGTATTTAATGCAATATGAATCAAATTTGAACATTGCAAATTATATATTACACATTGTGAAATTATATTCAATATTTTTTTTATTATTATTTAAAAATAATGCTATTTTTTAAACTCAAATATTTCTGTATTTAAATTTATCTTTAACTTTATTTTCAAAGAATCAGAATATATTATCTCTATATTGCAGATGATGAAGAATTATCAAGTGAAAATGGCAATTCATCAGAAATTAGAGTGGAAAATGGAAAGTTATATTATGAGAAGTACTGGTATGTTTCTTTGTTTAAATCATAATTCAATAAAATAACATCCTTTCAAGATTAATAACAAAGCAATATTCCTTTCATAATTAACAATATCTAATTTGAAGTTATATGCCCAAACTTTAACAGAAGTTTCTATTTTAAAACATAAAAATCTTTTGTTCAAAAATACAGATTTAAGTAAAGTGTTTCATAAAAAGCAAGGAGTTTTGAAATGCTACAAAACAAAGATAGCATTTTCTTTCCTTGAACTTCTGTGGCTGTTGTTCGAGTATTTTTCTATATTAATTCTTCAATTACCCTTTTTTAAAATTGTATCATTCCTGCTTTTAAAAAGGTTTTATCCATTAATTATTTTTCTTTCTAAGGTATCATCGAGGTCAGCAAATATATTATGACGGCAAACATATTGGGAGTAAAATCAGTGCTGTGATCTCTGCTATTAATCCAACAGAAGTAAGTAGCTGAATTTACTCCACAATTAAATTTATTATAAAGTCAATGTTACTATTAATAATAGACTTGCTGATTTGACATCTTATGGCCCATCTAGTAGTTGATTATGGATTATCCTTATTTCCTATGAACTTTATGATATCCATTATAGGTCTAGTAATTATCCAACTTTTACAATTTTTTTATACGTTACTTTAACTGTGTCTCCTTATATTAGAATCCTCAGAAACTGTTGGATTATCTTTTTAAATTTAAGCCATAACTTTATAATAAATTAAACCTTGCAAGATAATTTCAAATTTTATCCAAAGTTTTTATCAGGCAAAAGTTAATAACTGATGCCAATTTATAGAATATTTCTAGAATTTATTGACTTATAGCTGCCAAAAATAAAATGCCGATTATGCCTTATATAACCAAATAAAAGATTATTCTACTTTTCTTACTTTTAAATCAAAATTAAATTCTTCCTTAAATATAATGTTTTAGAAAACTCATAAAAGATCCTAATTTTTCTAATTGTTTGTATTTGTTTTTGGACAAAAGGGCCTTGTTGAGGATAGGTAACTTGCATATTTGGCACTTCTTTTAAGGCAAATGTTTAGTGTTTTCTCATGGTTCCGATGCTCAGAATTTACTTTTAAAAATCTTTCTTCATTTATTGATTGTTTTACTAATTTAACTTTTTTCCCCACAGATTTTGGTTAAGCGAACTGCTGACAATGGAAAATATCAAATATATATTTCCGAATTATTAAAAGGTGTTATAACATTGAAAAGAAGGTCTGCTTAAGAGGGAGCATCTATGTAAAAAGAAGTCAGAGCATGTCATATAGGAAAAGTCTGTGATGTTCTCATCTTTATTTATGTATTTCATATATCATTGTATATTTAGCATTAAAGATTTTAGAATTGTATTTTTGTTTTGTTTTGTTTCTTTTTTTTAATACTTTTTTTTTGCAAAATTTCTATTGATTATTGTTTCCTTCAGTGTTTTGTATCTTTGAATGTTATAAAAACTTTAATTAATAAATCTTTGTTTTTGAAATGGTTTAATATATTCTTCAACCTATAATACGACACAATGGAAATTTTTTTAAATTAAAATTTGTTTCCTTGCACTTTATTTGAAATCAAATCACTTATCATGATCATTATCAGGACATTTTCCCTGATTTCCTCCTGTTCTTTAACTTTTATTTCAATTGTTTTATTATGACAGCATTAACCTATGATGATTAAATATTGGCTGCCTGAATGTTTATAAAATTATGTGCATATTTGATGGTACATATTGCCAATAATTTTTTTTCTTTTAAATTTTGCTAATATTGAAGGAATTAAAAAAAAGATACATTTAAAGGGGTAAACCATGAAAAGTGCTTAAATTTAGATATTTTTAAAAATCTTAAAAGTGCCGAACTTTTTCAAAGTGTGAAGAAAGCGTTCTTGTTCATTTCCCCAGATGTTGAATACAATAGATTATAGCATAGTCATAACATTTTGCTTGTAAGGATATATTAAGCAAAAAATGCTGAATTATCAAGAAAAAAATCCAGAGGAAGGATCCAAGGTGAGGTAGATTCAAAAATATCAACAGTTTTAAGATAAAGTTTAATGACTTTCTCCCCTTCTTTCTTCAATAATAGTAATGTGTATTGAAAACTGGATATGGTTATTCTAAAGAAGCAGTACAAAATATAAAAGCTTCCACTTCACTTATGGATTCATGTTCATTCTTTTTGGAGTTGCTATTATTATTATTATTAACACTTAAGATATATGATCATTTTCAATATTCCTTAAAATTAATATTTTAGCAATTCATTTTAGATAGATTTAACGTTTCTGAAATTGTCGATAGTGATGTTGAAGACCAGCATGACCAAAAATTTTGCATTTGATTTTTTATAGGTGCAACAATTAATAAGATTCAACATGATTACTACGGAAAAAGTAAATTGCTTTCTGTACTAATTCATTCTATTTAGTAATTTTATAAAGCTAAGAACTAAAGCATTCTTATATCTATCATTATATGAATAGCAACACTGCCATGAAATTGATAATAGAAAAATGCATTTTTTAAATTATTTTTTATAGAAATCAGCATTTCACAAATGATCAGTCTAAAAAGAAATTAGCTCATTGCTACTTACTTCTCAAGTTTAGTGAAAGCTCTTCTCAAGTTAGTTTTTAACATACTTAGAATTTAATGAAGAGCTGTTTTTTAACCTGCAAGAAAAAAAATTACAGAAGAAATTATTAAAGCATTTTCATTTCATCATAAAATATAAGTCCTAGTTTTCAAATTCATGAAGTCAAAAAAGGGGGGAGGAATGGAACAGTTCTGTAGTTAAAAACCAAAAGAAAAGTCGGCGGGAGCATCTTCCCAAACTTTTGCAAATGCTGCAAGAAAATGTCTCGCATGGCCTTGGCGTACAATAGTTACTAAATATTAACCTTAGTCAACTGCAACCTAGTATGCCATAACAAATGAGCACCACTAAAAAAATTAGTTATATGTACAGCTTATTTTATTATGAGAATATCAAAGTTCTATTTCTTTTTCCCTCATTTTGCAATATTTATCTCTTTCAGATTGCTTTAAATCATTAATACATAGTTTCTGATTTCTTTTTATGGTTAAAGCAATTCATGTAAGTTGGCATTTCCTCTAAATTAATTTTCCCTTTGTGGGCCTTTATACCACAGCTACATAACTTTTGCCAACTTAACTAAATAAAAAAAATTATTAAAATATTTTAACTTAAGGAAATTTCAAACAATTAAACATTTTTAGATAATTCTTCGGATCTACATATTAATCCAAGAAACCATTCAAATCAGTATCTACTGAAAGTTAAAAACATAATTGTGCATAATGCCATAAATTTATTCAACAAAGCCGAGTCCTAAGTGATCACTTCATAATCATCAAATAACTTGAAATTCACAAAAATTAATATTTGGGGGAAGCTACTTTACCTTTTCATTTTGTTCCAGTTCCAACTACAAAACAAGGAGTAACGAACGATAAGAAAATTGTACAAAATCCCATTTTCAAGATTATTTTTTTTTACAATATCATTTTTAACTGTCTCCTTGTAGATTTTGCAACCAAAATTATGGTAGTTTGACAGAAAATAATTATTAAAAATATCTATTACAAATTTACCTTGATGCATATAATTAAAAATGAAACAAAGAAAAAAAAGGATTTTCATGTTCAAAATTTGTTTCAATATTATTTTATTAACAAGGTTTTATGTACAAATACAGTAAAAGAGGGAGAAAATCGCATTTTTTTCTAATAACTTCAGATATTGAACACTTGAAACTAATATGAATACTGTATTATTTTTCATGAACAAAATACATTTACATATTTAATAACAATTTGTTTATAAAATATCTATACAAATATATTTACATTATTGTAAAGAATGAAAATTCCTATGCAGTTTTAATTTTCTTCATTTAAGATAACATTACTTTTTATTTTATTATGCAAAATTCATTACTTTCCAAATTTTTAACTATTGCATACATTTGTAATTATTTTTATAAATAGGCCTTTGAAAATTGAGTTTGATTTTCTGTTTATAATACAGTCCATCTAATAATAAAATTAGATGAATAATATTTACATATAATTAATTATTTTATTTGATGTTAGTGATACCAAAATATGAATATTTATTACATTTAACATTACTTAAAGCTACAAATTAAACACTGTTCTGCTTAGAAGTTATTTTTAAAAAACCATATTTCCAAAAAATGAGTATGCATATCATAATATTATCTATAATACGATTTTATTTTAAAAAATTGCTCAAAAGATTGTGTAGTGAAATTTCAAGCATACATTTTCTGGACAAATATGGAATCTTCTAGAAAGTATTACGTGTAATTTTATATGAAACCTCTGTTCATTTAAATATAATCAAAAAAATGTTCTGAAAATTTAAGTTCACACAGAATGAGATAATAATCAATTATATTAATAATATAAAAAGTAATACAAAATTTAAAATCAATATCATGAACTGCATTTCAACCCTCTAAGTAGCCAAATTAAGGTCTTTTATGTTCCATTTAAAATCATTTCCTTATCTAATTAATGTTTTTTTTTATGATTTTATAAATAAAGCAGTAAGATTAATGCATAAAATTTTCTCAATTTTCAGATAACAGGAACTGGCCAGTTGAAGGGGGAAAATTTTAGCCTTCCTTCTTATAATTCAGATTTTCTATTTAATAAAATAATAAAAAATAGCAACATTTAATGTTTTAGAATTTTCTGTTTATGCATTTTAATAAAATAATAAAACAAATTATTGTTTATATAAAAGCACATCTAATAAAAATACAGTTTCATTTTTATTTATAACTCAACTAACAGACAAAATTCAAAATACAATACTCTCCAACTGTAAGATAACACAAAAAATATACATAACTTTTTTAAAAATTTTTTTGAAAACGTCCTTTTAATTTGTTAACATTTTTAAATTAAAGATCTATCATGATCTTTTGAATAAACTGTATAACAAAGTGATGACTTCCTTTCAAACTCAAAAATATTCAACTTCATGCAACTTTGTATAAATCTGACCAAACATACAAATACATTTTTTAATGCATTTAAGTACCACTACAATCTAAATAAAAAGTAAATATTAATTTTTAATTGATAGTTATTTAATTTCCTGTTATATGTGGAATAATAAATATTATATAAAGTTTTGAATCGATCAAATGAAAACTGCAAATAGTCGGAATCTTTTTTTAAAAAATGACAAATGGAGTTAAAGAATTCATTTACACAAATATTGTGTTATTAATCTAAATATCAAGAACCAATAAGGACTGCAGTTAATTTAAAGATTCAAAAAAGGTTCCTTCATTCAAATTTGACCTTAATTTAAAACAGACATATGCAAAAAATTTGATAGAATATAAACAAAAAACTACAATATTGAATAAATTCAGCAAAATATAATTAAACATAAAACTGTACACTTTATTCTATAATTATATATAAATTTAACTAAGCATATAATATCAATAAGATATCAAAATGCTATGTATTTGTTTCTTCATAAAAGATAGATCATGATGAAAAATACATAAATATAAATAAAATACAGTTATACTTCTACAATTATCACTCACACTCTTTAAAAAAATCCAGGGTGTTTTCACTTTATTGGAAGACAAAATACTCAAAGCCTTAATTCATTATTTCTTGCAATCTAAAGAAAAGATACTTTAATCCAATATTTCTAATTTTTAACAAAGTATAATTTATGTTTTCTTGGATTTTTCCATTTTTCTTTGGATTTTTTTTTCTAATATGAAAAGTAAACTCCTAATTAATATCTCAAAGTTGTAGAGGAATGAGAAATTAAATTCACAGTTTTTAATCAGTTTCTTCAGTTAAAATTTTTATCTGTACTCTCATATGAATAACTTTCTATTTTGCTGATTTCCATTTAACCACACTGATACATTTAAATACATTGTTGAATATTTTGAAATATATATTTGGTTATTATTAAATGATCAGAAGGCTATGTTTATGCTGAAAATAGCATCTATTTCTGCTTTTAATTGCTTACATATAATACTTCAATGAATAGAAATGGAAGTTTACTTTTCCTTAAGAGGAGACAAAAAGTGAACTGCCATTTCTTAAGCAAAAGGAATTTAAAATGAACTTCCAATTAAATCAAAATTAATCCTTTTACCAAGAATTAGCTTTGATTTAATAGCAAATATTGTTTCTGAATGCATCTTTTTTACTTTTTTTCCTTTTCTCTATTTCTTCGTTTATTCCCTAGTCAGGGAAATAAATGAAATGCATTTTATCAAAACTGAAGAGCAGTTATTCTTACCACTCAAATGGATTAAAATAGTCCTTTAGAGGAAGAATTTTAGCATTGCAATGAGTCTAAAATTCTGTGCTGGACGAAAAATGGCCATAGAGGTGAGTAACTGCTATGTATGGAGGACCATTTAGAGAATTGTATATTTTTAAATTATATTAAACAAAAGGGTAAGCTCACAAATTATTTAGGTAATTACTGCATCCATTGTGCATTGAAGGTCATCAGCTACAGTTATAATGCTTCAACTCTACAATTGCAACTAAACAACTTTAATATAACTGGAAAGAAATAATCAAATTTTGTTTGAATTCTTCGGTATGTTTGGAAGGACTTCTATCTGTTCTCTGTAATTTTTGGATCATACAGGAACTCTGATTTTATCAATTCATTTTCCATGCCTGATTGATTTTTTTTCAGGGTTTTAAAGTTTAAGTGTGTATTTCAGCAAATATGGCTAAGCTACAAAATTGAACAGTAGTCACTGTGTTTGGTACTTACACCAACAAATTTTGAGTATCAATTGATATGGTATATGGTTTTGGGAGTCATAATGAGCACATATATTCTAAAATGTCAAAATTTAAATATGTTGTGAACATTTTGTAATCTAATTTACTGATCTGATACTAATTTTATTGAAACAAAATTGGTACTTTTGACCTTTAAAACACACTGTACTAAATACATTCTAGGAAATCCCGTCCCACTGCCTTTTTTAATAAGAAATGACTTCAAATAATCAAAATCAAGAAATGCCATATATGTTATTACAAAGCACTTTAGGTAGAATAATCATCTTAAGTTTGGAAGATAATATAAACATCTCTAAGGTATTTAACTGGCTTGTCTAAAATTAAATCATAGAAAAAAAATTAAAAGATCTCATTTACATGCAAATTCATTGTTTCTAAGAACAAATTTTGATACCTTGAATTGAGAAAGGCAGAAAGGTTAAAAAATATAGGGAGGTAAATTTTGTAAAGTTCAGAATGGCATGAGAGCAGATAAAATTCAAAGTAAAAATCTGCTAACTTTAAGCATTCTAAGTCAAAAAAAATATACAGTTTTAAAGTAAAGCTCATTAAAACATTTAAAATATAAATATTACATCAAGATGAACACCAGATTATGCACCATTATATTTTCTATTTCAGAAAAATTGAGCTAATTTAAATAAACACACTAAAGATGGCACATGATTTTACTTAGCATTTTGACATTCTATTCAGCTTATAACAAAATTATAGTATGTTAACATACTGACATTATATACATGTTTGTTTTGTATTTATTCATAAAGAATGCAGTTTATAACCAAGATACTAAGTTTTAGTTGCAAGCAGAAACTGGTTTTTTGTACATAACTCTCTAGACAGGTAGTTTGATATTTCAGACCAGTTTAATTTCTATCATTTTTTACAAATAATAACACTGAATTTTCATGAATCCAATAATTAAGACAAAAATCAAACTTTTTATTTCGTTGCAAAAGAATAATTTTTTCCCCATCTTTATGAAGTCTTTTATACATCATGAGAAATGCACATATTCCAATATATACAGTTGTAGATTTTCAAAATATATAACAAAAATTATTAATACATATGGTTGTGCATTTATAAAGATATCTTCAATATACATTAATAAGTGAATGCTAATTTTAAAATATCAACTTCTTAAATTAAAGTTAATTGCATTTTGAAAGTATAGAAAAGAGAAGCAAATAAAGCTGTATGCTATACAGCTAAAAATTATCTTCAATTCTGTATCTCTCCAATTATAAACTAAAATAAAAAAATAATGAAATAAGCATACTTAATTGATCAGTTAATATTTATATATATTTCATGAAATGCATACAATCAACATCTACATTAGCTAGGTATTTGCAAATATATTTAATAACAAAATAAAGCCTGTATGAACATAAACAAAAACTATGTATTATATTAACCCATCCATTTTCCAATAATAAAGCCAGATCATAACTAAATAAAAGCTAAATATAAAATAAACATTTTTTTACAAAAGGAAACAAAGGATATTCTTGAAATAAGAAATGCATAAAACAAAACAATATCAATTTTTATAATTTTCTTATGATAGTAATGTGGAAAATTTTAAGACAACTTTATTATAGAAATCATTTTATAATGCTCATCAGTATATATCGCACAGTATAAGCAAATGCTGCAAAACCAACTATCACTGCTACATTTGTTAGAGCACTGAATAAAACTTGCCCCTTTTGGTACTGGGAACCATGAACATTGCTATTGGTATCCATTTGATTTTCTGACATTCTTGAAGAATTCAACAATTTGAGCTCATTTATTTTTTTTAATGACTCCTGGAATTGAAAAAATTTATTTAATGAAAATTAAACAATATATATGTGAAAGACAATTTATAATTTCTCTACATTAACATCAACACTTTTAGTAATAAACATATAAGAGAAATCCCCCCTTTTATTTGAAGTTCTTATGAAAAAATCTAAAATGCTTGAGCTAAAACGTCTTAATTCATGAAACAAAAAATGGGTACTTCATTTATACATTTACCAGCAATATTTTTATACTACACAAACTGGGTGTCAAAATCCTTTTAGGCATATTTTTTTGGATGTTTAGATCTTATTTTAGTAATAAGCACCGGGTGACCGAGCTCCGCTCGGAGAAAACAGGTATCGAAGCTAACTCGTTGAAATGTCGGAAATGTGGGGCGATTTTCGACTTGGCAACCATTCCTCGTAATATAGTATACGATAAAATTAAAACTTAAGCTCCAAGCATGCCTTACAAGTAAAAGGGAAAAAATTCAGATTGACAAAAACTCAAATTTAAAAAAAAATTATTATTGCACATTAAACACATAAAAATGCAATTTTCATCACATGTCTGCATGAAATGAAAAATATATATATATGAATATTGATATAGATGGCATATTGGCTATAGATGGCAGCACATTACCACTTGAAAATTTAAGTAGCCATTATGGCGAACTAATAAAGTTTGAAAATATCCTATCTGTAACTCCGAACTGCTCAACCGTAGCGTTTCAAAACCGGCGCCAATCGATTCCTCGTGGCCAAAAACCCCAGATCCCCAAGTTTACTGGAGTTTATTAATTCTGGGGCGATTTTCGACTTGACAACCATTCCTCGTATTATAGTATAAGATTTAACATTTTCCTTTCAGGTTAATCTATTAAACTGAAAACTTTTAAGAGAAAAATGTTTATTATCATTTTGAGGATTTGAAATTTTATCCTTCAATTCAACTATTTCATAAAAAGTTTTTCTATCACACATACATTCATTCCTAATAAATGATAATGTAAACTTGATTTCTTATGGATATATTAAATAGAAATATGAATTTAATCAGTACATCACTTACTTCAACTAAATCTGGAAAGAGTTCACAAAATATAGGATCTTTAAGATTAAATTCTAAACTTCTTGTAGCTAGTAGTTTTTTCTATAATAAAAAAAGAAGGGAAGAAATATAGTAAAATTAAATAATCTAAACAAATAAAGCATTCATAGTTGCACAAGCCATTTAAAATTCAAATATGTACAAAAAGTACTTAATTTCATACATGTAGTTTAATAAAATCATCTCAAAAACAATTATACATCTATAGTCACTATTTTTTCAAAAATGCAAACAAATTAGGCCTAGAAGTACTAAAACAAGAGAAAACATTCTAGAAAATGTAATTCTTCTAAATAAGTACTGTAAAACTTGATTCCTAAAAATAAAATTATTAGGCACAGCAAATAATTAAATATTTAAAAAATGAAGGGGAAAAATAGTTTAATGATTCACAGATAAATTGCTTCATATTTTTAGTAACAAAAATAAGCATAGTTTAAAATAATAATAGATTTAAAGTACTCTAAATTTCTCTCATTATAAAGCATTTTGTATAATTAAGTTCTTAAAAACACTCATAATATATAAATCCAAGAAAAATTTATATTATTATGATAATATAATTTAGAACAATCAGAATTTTCTTTGCTATACAAGGGAAAAAATAATGTTGAAACACAATTTTGTTTTTCATATGTTTTATCAATCAAAATGGCTTTTACTAAAATTATATCAATATATTTATCAATGCAATAAAAAAAAATCACTATTGGAAATATGAATTAAAATGATACATCTTGCATCATAAGCTCAGTCCAACACTAAAGAAACTTTCTTTACAAGAATTTCTGTTTTCCTACATTTTCTTAAAATTAAATATTTACAAACAAATAAATCTAACGAGGTCATTTTTACATAGTTATATTTTAAAATCTAAATAAATGCTCATAATATTAACTATTTATTAAAAATTATATTCATAGGAAAAAAGTCAGCTATATATGATTCCACAAAAAGAATCTTTTAGTAACAAGCAAATGAAACATAAAATTATTAGACATCTTAATAAATTTTAGGCAGTTTCAAATCATTTCACAATTTAAAATAAGTTTCAATAATTAAGTTATAGTAATTTTCAATAAATTTAATTCAAATAGCAAATTTTTGGTGTAATTTTAATGCACGAAATTAATTTAATATATAAAAATTAATAAATAAAAAGAATTAATAATTTCTTTTTAATGTAACAGAGAAAAACCATATAATTTATCCATATGATAATTACTCTTTTTTAAGTATTCCATAACAAAACTCAATTCTAGCTTTTAAAAACTAATTCAACATATGTGATTATATGAGATTTTTTTCAAACAAGCAGACCTTAATTCCAGTTTCTATATATTCATGACAATAACATTAATTTCTAATTCAAGATAACTCCTTACTGCTTACAAGAACATAGAATGTATCAATTTGTAATATCAAACTCTTGTACTACCCACTATATTCTAAATCAAAACTGAAATCTGTTGCACGGAGAAAATAATTCTTAGAATTTATTAATGAATTATGGAAGCACCCATGATAAGGCTTTATATCTGCACTGTTTTAGAAAAATAACTATCTTTCAAAATATTTTTGATTATTATAATAATTGTTTTTTATTATTTTAATGGTTGAATTCGATGAAATACCTAGATATGCTGTAAAAATGTTTTACAAGCAAGAATTTAAATCAATAATTCGGAAAGCTGCTGTCAAAAAGTCAGGATTATTGATTTAAGCTGACAGTATAAAATTTTGCCAGCTATAAATAAAAAGAAGTATAAATTAAGTTTTAGCCATTTTTCAATCAAAGAAAGCATCTTGATGGTTAAACAGAAGAAAATCAGACATGTCAAATTAAAACAGTTGGAAATCTTTTAATAAAAATCAAGATCAAAATGGCAACTGCTCAACTGTTGAGTGAATATCCTAAAGGTGAATAAATTTTCAGTAGAGTTAAAATTAACTGGATTAAAATTTGATTGCCAAAATTAACATCATTAAAAATGTAACTGTATTAAAAAGACCATTACCTCATAATCAGAAGTTTCAATACTGCCCAATGTTGGATTCTTTTCAACCTATATAATAAAACAATACCTATGAATATGATCTTCAAATGTAAAAACTGATTTAAAATAACTATATTGATGAAATGAGCAATTTAGTCTAAGTTTCAACAAAGAATAATAAAAATGAGAGAACATTTAATATAAATGCGAACAAACCAGCTATGAAATATCTGAAAATAAAAAAGTAATTTCATACAAAAAATAATAATAATAATAACCCCACTAGTATTCTGCTTTCTGGTAAAAACTAATTTGTTAACTCCCAGCCTAATTTAAAAGATAGACTTCACTAAGTTATGTTTTTTATATATTAATGCTAGAAGCACCAATCAAGTTAATTGAAAAATAAATTCCAAATTTTTCATAGCAAAATTACTAAAAAACAAAAATATCATTAAAAAACTTTTTTAAATACATATCAATTTTTTTATATATATTATAAAAAAGATCAATGTTACTTTCAGATTCCTCCATTATCTTGAAATAAATTAATACAAAAAAATAATAACTTTTAAAATCTGGCTCATAGAATATATATACCAATTGAGCATTGTTTATAACATTTGGAAACTAAAAGTATTGATTTCTTAAACAAAACAAAAAAGAAACAATGCTCAACATTTGTTTTGGCCTTGGTTTCAAAATGTTATTTCAATAAACAGGACATTGAGCACTAATGGGAGGTTAATCATCAACAAACAATCAACATTTACTTATTGTTGATTAATAATAATAAAGAAGCAAATAAGAAATACTAATTTAAAATTAATTTATCAATATAACTTCAAGAGAAATACTGACCATGAAGCTCAAGAGACCAGTGAGAATAGTAGAAACAGACCAAGCAGGGTTCCATGTATCTGGATGAAAATCACTAATGCTGAGGCACAGTCTAGTATTGCATTTAAACCTGCCATTAGGGGTGATCATATAAATGCTTGGAGGTTTGAATGGAAATTCACCAGGAAACACCAATTTTCCATGGTAAACCCCACCTAATATTACAATAAAATTTATTAGCAATGTCACAGAAAAAAAATGTGAATGGTAAAATAATAATGGTTAAAAATTATTAGACATGGTACATAACACAGAAATCATTCCTATTACTTAATCTTGAATGGCAACAATCCAATGCAAACAAACTACAGTACAGATTTCAGATTAAATAAAGGCTTTGAAATTAACTAACTCAAGCTACTTCATTAAATATATTTACAGCTGTACTGAATTGAGTGCTTTGATTATAGATGGAGTCACAAAATTATATTATTAAATATATATGAAAGGATTTTTCATGCTAGTGAAATGTCCATTTAATCAAAGGAAAGAAAATATAAAAGAAATAAGAAATATACTTCAAATACAGAATTTGAGCACAAAAATAGGTTTAATCATCTTAAAATAGTTGCTTATGGAAACTGATGTTCATACCTTCCAAAACAATTAACTTGCAAAAATTGTCTTTAAGGTTCAAAATGTTACTTATTTAATGAGATCCATTTTTATTTCCATATAATTTTTCTCTTCCTTTTAAGAATATTTAAGTTGACACACCATGTTTTAAATTAAAGGTTATACAGGAATTCAAATTTAGCCATCAAATTTTCATTTGCATGCTTTTGCCAAACATTAACACCATAATCGAATTTTCAATATGATCTTCTTTCATTACATAATAGAATTTTTTTTCATAATATATAAATATTAAATGATTTTTTTTCAGTCATTTGAAATAACAAGCTGAATTTAATAAAAATAGTTCTCATAATTATCATGTTAAGATTACACATCAAGAATGTAGGTAGGTAATGTCGTTAGCCAAAGACAACTACTTGTTTATTATTTAATACTTATTAGTAAAAGCTGTAGATATATTATTCTGTACTGCTAAAATGAGTAAAAATAACACAAATTAAAGCTATAATGATTGAAATCATAGTAGGATAAAGAAATTGGACTCTGAAGAAAATGAAAGTTTCATTTTTCACAGATATTTGAATGTAGAATCACAAATCATTTGAATTAGGTCAATCAAGATTAAATTATTTTCACATTTCAAAAATTCTTAATATATTATTCTATAAAAATCTAGACCATAATCATATAATGTTAATAAAACAAATAAATTTCTAGAATCATATAAAAATTTAAATCTCATTAACTATGAAATTCTGGAAAGGAAATACCACATTTTGATGTCATGAATATTTCAAATTTCATATAAAATTAATACAATTATGGCTTTATATTATATATTTAAAAAAAGTTTGATAGTACTAATATATTAATTAAAAATGATCGAAATTTATTTAGTATTTTTCTATTTATATGAAAGCTATCAAATTTTAGTAAAAATGAGCAAAGCTAATAGAGTAGTTCTATACTCCATAATGCTAATTTTCTCATCAACTTTCCTAAGAAGTATAGCTGTAATACAATGTCTATACTTGGTATAATTTCTAATATGTAAGAGAAAAATATTACTGTTAAACTGAAACACAGATAAATAATCTCTTCAAATATATTTTGAGCTTATTAATTTTAGTCACTATGACTTCTATCTCCATTTTGGATTTAATAAAGAAAGGTATGATTATAAATTTTAAAAATTTCTACTAATGTATTACCTCGTTAGAAAATTTTAGGTTTAACCACATCTTATTGGCAAACTAAATCAATAGACTAGTGCCATATTAAATAATATTTTTGCAATGAATCATTAGTTGCAATAAATATGCCCTTTTTGATTACTAATCACTGATATGTGATAAATATAAAAGAATCAAAAATATTTTCAACCTTTAAGTATTTTTATCAAGTGAAAATCTAGTTACTCTAAAAAA
Organism: Argiope argentata; assembly: GCA_026289955.1. Taxonomy (NCBI): domain Eukaryota; kingdom Metazoa; phylum Arthropoda; class Arachnida; order Araneae; family Araneidae; genus Argiope; species Argiope argentata. The sequence continues at coordinate 6,994,994 of JAOUZG010017606.1, read as the reverse complement.
CAAAATCGCTATCTTTAAAGACTTATCTTTAATATATACAGACTTTTAGAAACAAGTATTAAGAAAAATAAAGCAATTTCAATATACTTGTAATACCTTTATAAGGTGTATCTTCTGGCCCTAGTACAGCAAAGTGCCTAAAAAAATTGTAAAAAGTAAGGATTCCACAAAAAATTAAATAATTTCAATTGCAATCTATTCATTTATTATAATTAAAGACAAATCAGATCACAATCATTTACAAGATCACATCCACAATTAATGACAATAAATAATGTTCCTACAAAGAAGAATTATTCAATTGTAGCCAAAGATATATTTTTGTAACTTTATGCTTGCAACATTTACAAATATTCATATGGTAATCATTTCCAAAGTTAAAAGAAATTAATTGGTACTAAAGGGTTACTATATGAATATTTTTATAATAAAACACAGAAAACCATATGCTTAGTGATTTAATGATATATAATACTACCTTTAATAATATATAATTACATGATAAATAATTTTTTAAAATATTTTTAAAATTTTATTTACGATAATACCCTTCATTGATCTAATAAAATTTAAGCCAATTTTAAGATTTTTATAAATATTTATTAGAATTTTTTTCTTCAGTCTTATTCTGAAAACTAAAGCATCAGATTGTTCATTTTTTTTATAATACAAATATAATTTAATAGTACTGAAATTTTGAGGCTTTGGATTATTTTTAATATTGAAATTAATTTCAAAAGTAAAGGATGGCAAAAAAATTAATATATCAATTTCTGAATAGTGGACTTTGATCTGTAATATATAATTCAATATATAAAATATATTATTACTATTTTTTTTAGATATTTTACCTTCAAATTGTACTATTCTATTAACTTTTTTTAATTCAATCTGAATGCAAAAACCATAATGGTTACTAAAATATGAAATAAAGAATAATATGCACTAATCTCCAACATTGGCTTTCTCTTAAATTTTAATTAGCAGTATTTAAAGGAATAGCTGAATTTTTATCTTTTTTTTTTTTTTTTTCATTCAGTGAGCAATTTTAAAGAAAATTATAAATCAATACTAAAACCAATTGGTGTTCACACAATAAATATGAAATTGCCCAAGCCAATTTCACTATGAAATCTAATGCAGTCTAATAAAAAAAATCTAGTGTGTGTGGGGGGGGGAGGAAAAGAAAAAAAAAAAAAGGGGAAGCTGCAAAACAGATATACTGAAATCAAGCATTATTGAATCAAAAAAGAAGAACAAAGGAAAAAAATATTAAAGGATATTCCAAAGAAACCAGACACTACCACAATGCTTACATGTTGGATTATGAAAAATTTCATTCAATTAATGAACAAGATACTTAATCATATTAAAACCAGCCAATACGGTTTGTAAGCAAGCTGTTGTTAAAAGTAGAAGATATAAATTGTGCCTAACTCAAACAATGCATATACTAATAACATTCAGACAATCATATACTCTGAAATATTATAACTAAAGGGAAGTTTAAAATTTATTAATATTAATTATTTGTAGAAATTATTACCATTCCAATATATTTGATTGTAAAGGATGTGCTTTGACATAAGGAACAGGGTCTTTCATAATCCTCATATAATCTTGTCGGAGACGTCTGGTCGCCATATTCCCTCTTCTATTCATCTTGAAACAAGGCTAAAAATTAAAATTTCATTTAGTGCATAGTACTCTAATAAATAAAATAAAATATAAACTATTAATTACATGAAATCAAAATTATAATAAAAGCAAGAATAAAAAAAATATTATAAAAGTAGAAATCTTAGGGCAAAATTTCTCTAATAAACAAGAAACAGTAAAAGATCATAAATAACTCTGAATAACACAAATTTATTTTTTCAAAATTTAATTTCTTTTTCAAAAAATTTAATATTGAGCAATTATAAAATCTTCTATAAGAAAAGAGACAAACTGCTGTTAATGCTTTAAAAATTAAATTTCAATAAAAAAAATAAAGTAATGCTCGCAAATGTTATTTAATTCAAAATTAAAAATGAAACAAAACAGTAATCTGATAACAGAAGAGAATAATAATAATAAGAAGAATTTACCAAAATGGAATAAATTACTCATTCAATAAAAATATACAGTAACAAGTATAAAATGAAATGATTAAAAAAATCATTTTCAAAATTGCTTTTTCATATATATAGTATTTTATAGTTATAAAACAGCTGAAATAAGAAAAAATCATATTTATCATTTACCTGCATTTTTTATGCATTAACAATCATAAATTAGAACTTCTATGTCTAAAATTAATTAAGATTAATGTAAACTTAGTCTAATAAAAGAAGTTATACATCATTTTTGATATGAAGGGAATTAAATTCCAAGAATTTAGGATACTAGACAAGAAAACAAAAACTAAATTTTAAAGCTGAGAGATAAAATGAATAAATTCAGCTTTAAAAAAGCAATTACCACTAAAGTTCAAGATACCTTTTCGTTCAGTTTAAAAATTTTAAAACGGGTGTTAAAATTAAAAATTTAATTCTTAATACATAATTTTTAATGAAAAACAGTTTAAGAGGATAAACTTTTGTACCAATTGTATTAAGCAATACAATATCAAAATAACTTACTTTAAAGAATAGGATAATTTTCGTATTGTATAACAAGCTAAGATTTTTATTATTTATATCTTTACAATAATAAAGCAAAATGCATGTTTTGGTACCTTCAGCGGCACAAAATACACAATATTAGAATTGGCACAAATTAAGTTTAGAAGTTAAAAATAAGAATCTAAAATGCAATTTATGAATTATTTGCATCAAATCATTACATAAAATTAATTGGAATTAAATCCAATAATTATACCTGATAAAACTCCAAATGCCAAATAAAGCAAGTAAAGAACACAATAGTCATTCTAATGTTAAAAGCTTGTTAATAGCAATTTGAGATTGATTAGAATAAAACAATATTAGTTTAACTAATATTATTAACATTAGTTTAACAAAAAAAAAAAAACCCCAATAGCTAAAAAATGCCATCTAAAACATGTTTCTAAGTAAAACTTGGATAAATTGCATAAATACTTTAAGATAATTTGATAAAATGCATATGCAATTTATTACATAATATTACAACAAATTCTATAACTAAAATCTTTCTGTTAGAAAAGTATAATCTTGAAAATATCTTTTTGTGTGATAGGAGAATAAATTCACTTCCTAAACCGGTTTTCAAAGTAAAAGGGAAAAAAAGAATTCTTAATTTAGAGAAATTTTTTAATGGAAATTCTAATTTATTGCTTTTATAAACATACTTTTTCTATTTTATAACAATCTTTTTTCCAAAAAGATTATAATTTATTTTATTAACATACATCAATTACAGTTAGAATTTAGAAAATGATTTCTTTTGCTTTCATCTTTTTTCTATAATAGTAAACCAAAAGTGGACAGTAAATGCAGATACAAAAAAAGAATTTTTAAAAATTTTAAATATATCAAGCTTTGTTTTAAATAGAAAAAATGTGGATGTGAACAAAATAATTATGCATATTTACTGGTTTATAAACATGCCAGAAATAAACTTATTTAAAAAGATTTACCATACCATTAAGGAATAAATATGTAACAAAATATTTGATAGTAAATTCATAAACAGATGATAGCAGCTTATCAAAATAGAGACCTGAAAAATCTCAACCAGGTTATCAAATTTTTTTCATTGAGAATTTTGACTTTATTTTTTTTTTATCTCGGCAGAGTTATTAAAAAAATCATGGTTAAAAAAAGTTTTTTAATAAATAGAAATTTTTTATATTTGATATCATAAGTGAAATTTTCTACATTTTAAAAGTACTAAATCAACAGAATAAAATAGAAACATTTAAGTTACAATTATAAACAAAACAACACTGTTTAAATGTATATTTCTTTTTCTTTTTTTAAAAAAGGTAGCCCTTTATAGACAAATAAAATCCAAATAAAACAGTTTTTTAAAAAATGAAATGTCTTTTTTATATTAATATTGAAAAAAGGAAACAAATATAAAGCCATAATTTTTCCTAATAGATAATAGAAAGGAGAGGAGAGGATGGAAGTTCCAAATTCTGGTTTTCACTACAATTAGCAATATGTCGCTAAGTACAGCTAAAGAAAATCCATAGAAAACCAATTTTTTCTTATATACAAATAATTTTAAGTATCAAGCTATGAAATTATAGAGAGAAGCAATTAAAGATGCCTTCTTAACTTTTGTTAAGATTTTATAGATAATAAGAATACTTCCACAACAAAAGTATAATAATGTGATAAAAAATGTGAGTGTGATAAACAAGTAATTTTTAGCTTTAATTGCATTACATTATAAAAATTCTAATTAGGAATAAATCAGCAAATGTAAGGGGGAAAAATCTTTTAAATAACTACAGGGAACGCAGAGGATAGAGCTTTAAAAAATCACATCTATATTAATAAAAATGGATCTCTAAATACGTTGCTAAGCGCAAAACTAGAGAATGGCTCGACGGATTCGGGTAATTTTTATTTTAATATTTTCGTTAAGACACGAGGATGGTTTTTATGGAGAGAATAAATGAAAAAACTGTGAGGAAAATAGTTAAAATGACACTTTTCTTACTTTCCCACCAAAAATTTTCATTTCCTTCCCCCACACCAACTGAATAAGATAGCAGGAAGTAATAAATTATGATTTGTTTGGAAAGAAATACGCGAAGTAAGTTATACTCAAAAGAAATACTCAAAATAAAGTCTGGGCAGGGAAGAAAAAAAAAAGAAAAACAAAGGTAATAAAGGGTTTGTAGAAAGAAAAGTAGTGAAGGAAAAAAAGGGGTAGGAAAAAAAAAAGATGGGTGTGTGTGTGTGTCACCATTATTTCCTCTGTGCGCTGCATTTTAAAAGCTGTTTTTAAACTTTCGCATCTCTTGAAAATTAATTTTGTCTTTATTTGTTTAGAGTGTTTACATTTATGAAAATTTGAATCTCATTATTCTATAAAAACGTAGAATTTTAGACCTTTCCCTCCACCACTTAAGTAAAATATCAATTCCGGGACAATCATTGCTCGGATAGAAACAGAAAGATGAGTAGTACAATGAACAGAACATCTGAAGGAAATAATACTATAAATGAATTATTTGATTCTCAAAATTTGTTTGGGTTAAAAATATTTTGGTGAAAAACCTATTATGAGACACAGCTACATAAAATATTATACGAAAATTTTAGCGAGCATTAATACTGGCGAACCGACTAATCGCCAAAGGCGGCTAGTTGTAAATAAAACTGGTAGCTAAATGCCTTAAGTTAAATTTCAAACTTATCATATTGTTTTAATAATAATTTTGATTATCTAATTTTCTAACCAGAATTTATTTTAAAAGGAATATTAATTTTCCTACCAAAATATGTTTCAGTAAAAAAAAGATTTACTTCCAATTTAAGTTTTCATACCAGTAGCATAAAATCAAAACTAAAATATCACTGTAAAAGATTACAAGAGTAATAATTCTAAGAGCAATAACTAGGGTAAAGTATAAAGAAATCTGAATGAATAAATTTATAAAGAGGTTATCATTTAAACAAAAATGTAAGAGATTAACTCCAGAAAAGTCTTGATGATTTTTTCATTTTTATTACAGTAAAATTAATATATTCATGACAAGAGGATTTGGATTATCTACAGTTCTTTAATTATAGAAAAAAGTATGTTAATAATTGGCAAAAGAAAAGTAGGTATGAATTTCTTTTATGTGAAAATTAAACATATTATCCATAAAAACTTTTGAAAAGTTTAACATAAATTAGGAAGAATCTAGAATAAGTATTCTTTTAAAGACTTTTTATGTATAAATTTAGACAATTTAATACCATCTTTTAGACTCTTCTTATAAAAATTTATATAAAATTAATATATTGCTAAGGGATCAGCAAATATGTCATTGGGACTGTTCCAATTTCCAAGGGCAAATACAAAATAAATCTTAATTTGTTTATCATATAACGAAAACTGAATAATTTTTAGACTATATTCTAGACCGATTGGAATTAAATAACTGATGAATAATTATAGCTAAAGAACTGTGCAGTAAATTTCATTTCTCTAAGTCATTGAACTTTTGCTTTCACATATGCATACATAATTAGATTAAAAGTTGACCACTTTAATAACAAATCAGGGCAAAAATTGAATACACATTTATATTTTTCCTGAAAAAACTATGTACAAAATTTCATTCCCTTAACACTTAGCACATGTATTCAGAAATATATGCTTTTTTAGATGAATGTTGTACAAAATTTGACAGAAATCTATGAGTTTGCTATCAGAATCACATACCAAATATCACTTTCTAGCACACAAAATCTCAAGGTTAAATATTTTTAAAATTACAACACTTTCTTTTTGTGTTTTAAAAGGTAATTAGTGCATATAATATATACATATAAATTGTGCATCAAAGTCTGCAGCCTCAAATATCACTCCTCTTAAATAAAATTCTTAATTTCACTCCTTAAAAACAAATACAACAAACAATAATATTTCATCTAATAAATTATTTCATATTTAAATTTCTTTAATAAACTAAAGAAAGTTTTTAAAAAGCCATTATACATACAGTTAACTTAAAATTAGAAGCAATTCTATAGCAATGAAAGACTCGGTCAAAATAGTCAGTTGGTTTCTTTTTCAGTATTGATAGAATTTTAAAACTTCATAGAACCCAGATGAGAGAAAAGTTACTAATAATTTATAATTATTTAATTCCAGTCCCAAACATAGCTTTGATATTGAATAATCATTATTTTCTAAACAATAAATAAGAATTAAGTCATTCTTACACATTAAATTTGATACAAACATATAAGAAATTTAACAAACATTCAATTATTTCATGAACTTATTACTGAATTAATATAATATCTTCATCTTAAAATATCTAATTAAATAGTAGATGAAACTATGCAATTAAGTAGAATTTTGTAAAGAATTATTTTGAATTAGCCAGAAGTAAAAAAAGATAGTTTCTAATAAATTAATGCACAGGGAGAATAAGGGCAATAATCTTTAATTTAGAAGAATATATTTAACTTCTGTTGTATCTGACAAAAGCAAATAATTCATTCATTTTAAAATACCTTCACTACTAGTAAAGCATTGAAGATTTATATATTTAAGCAGCTCTTTATGAATCTCAGTCCAATCTTAAAAGTATACGATTTAATAATGGTAAAATTCATAAGAAAAATCATATAATAAAATAAAAATAGAGGAATGAATTTTCGAATCTTTGAGGATAATAATTAAATTTTATACTAAAATAGCTATCATCTAAAATGCAGTAGATTTATAAATATTTTTTATATGATGGAATCTAAAATGCAGTTTTAAGCAAAACCCACATTTTCCGAAATATATAAAATTACAGAAATTCATATGGAGTCATTTGAGTATAACAAAACGAAACCGAAAGTACCACATCCTTAATAAATCAAGTAATTATAACAATAAACTGTCATTAAATAACATCTTTATTTTGCAGAGATTTGATAATTATCGTTTTTAATGCATCATTTAAATATTATTTTCTTTTTTGTAACAAATAAAAGATTCCAATTATCTGTGCATTACTGACAGTCAAATAGGTATCAAAACGAAATTTTCTTTAAAAATTCGCTACCAAATATTTTATAGACACGATAAAAAATTTAGCGACAATAATTTAAAAATGATTGACCACAGATGTGACAGCAAATAATATAAAAATATTAATGTCACATTTCTTTCGCTCTATCTGGTAACAGAGTGAAAACCCTGAACAAAATTCTGCTTTAGAATAATGAAATGAAATTAATAGCTGAAAAATCAACATTTGTCAAAAATGCGTGCTTTAGTTTGGCTGGTAGAAAATTAGGTTATTGGAATTTTTATTTACTTACATTGTTCTACGATGCTGTGAAGCGAATTTCTTACGGTAAAAATCGTGATATTTAGGACCTGAATGTCACTAAAATATTATTATCTATGTATATTTTCAATTTTTGAAGGTAAGCTGATATAAAAATTCAGATATTGCCAACAGATCAATAAATTGACCACAGTGGCATTCCTTTCCATCAAAACAAATACTGCTCAAGAAAAAAAAAAAGTAAACGAAACGAATTATAAAAAAATCAACCACTGAAGTGACGACATTACTTTCTCACCAGCAGCTTCACTTCAGTTGTATTCATATTATTGATGCGTTGTTTACTTCAGAACCTAACAAGGATCCGGATTAGCCACTGGATTTGAAACCAATGAATTCGGGTATTTATTCCAGTTATCTGTATGGTGAGCAGGAATTCGGAGGGATGCAGTCATTTTGAGAGCATTTTTGGGCATTAATGGCAGACATAGTTGATATTTTGTCGAGAAGTATCAGAGCATTAGTTATCTGTAAAAAAGAATCATAATCTTGAATTCTATTAATTAATATTTTAGGGAAAAAATGTCTAGCCTGAAAAAATATTTTTGCTTAACTGGGTACTCAGTTTTACAATCTAAATAATTATAGACTAACTATTCAAAAAATTAGAGATCAGCAAATTTTTCGATCATATGATTAGCAGACATTTGAAATGAATTATGTTTGTTTCATTTGAGTATCTGATTGAGTATTAATGAAGTGAAGAAGGCTTTGTTTACAAATGACTATCGATTTTTCGCGCATTCAAACTTGTCTGTTGTTGTTTATAGATAAAGCCCGTGATATAACATCTCTCTCTCTCTTTTATTTTTATTTTTGTGATCCTTGTTTTTGTTTAACCCGGCAAAAGCTAAGAACCGCGTTTCTCGAGCATACGCTGAAGAACACTCCTTTCTTACTATCTTATTTTTCAATTATTCAAGTTCAGTGATGATTGTTTTATCTTTATGCAGTTTTGATAAGAATAATATATACCGATTCCCTAAGTCAGATAATTATCAGAAAAATTCTAAAGTAAGAAATTTATCTTTCAGAAATGGGTGTATTTAAATTGTACCAATATGTTATAAGCTGATCCTTTTAAATAATATAATAACTTGTCGCAAATTCATCACACATTTCTTATAATTAGAATACAATGATTTATTCTTTTCATGCTTTTATTTAAATAATTGATTGTTTTAAATGAAATTTCCTTTTTGTATAATAACTAGTATAGTTAAGTAAAAGTCGAATTTAGTTTCTAAGAACTTAAAACTGAATTAATATTTATAAATAAAAAATAATCATTAGCACGTTTCTTTAAAGATATTTAATTCTAAATTATCAATCGTCATGGATGGTTCGATACATATCTTATCTACGACAAGTAACTCATCTGTTTTGAACAAAAGGATATCTAAATCACAGTCTCTTTCTGATCTTGAAATAATACTCAAGACGCCTTCGGAGGATTTATATGATGATCGTCGTAATTCAGTTTCAGGCACTGTAACTTTGAATTCTACATTATCATCCAATGCTTCTGTTGTAGAGACTCTTGTTGGGCCTTACAAAACCTTGGAAGAAGCACAAGTTGTTGCAAGTTTACTCAAGCAAAAAACTGTACTTCCTAGTATACCTGTCACTGTAAATTCACATCAAAATAATAATTGCAAAACAAATATATCTACCGATTCAAATCCACATATATTTTTTAATAATGAATCAAAAGAATTTACTTGTACCAAGCCAATATCCTGTCTGCCAACAATAGGAAATGAAAATCAAATTTTCTCTTCGGTAAATGCAGATTCATTTAAAATTCAAACTAATTCTTATACATCTGTAACTTCAAATTCACAAGTATATTCAGCTGATAATTCTGAAGCTTTATCGGAACCAAAACAATTTCAGCCAATTAATACAGAAGATGTTAACTTGACTGTTATAGATGTTAAGAGATATCAGAAAGGTCCTGTTTCGAGTCCTAAAGACAGTCAAACAGAAAGTGACAGTTCTACTGAAAAGAAATCTCCAAAAACAAAAAAAGAAATTCCCTCTATAATAAAAGTGAGCACACTTGTCTTTTTTGATTTAGAAACTACAGGATTGGCATTTGAGATTGGAAAATCAAATGTACAAATAACGGAGGTATCAATGATAGCTATTGATAGGAAAGAATTTGAACAAAGTACTTTTGAAGACCTTAGAGATATTAGAATTATTCAAAAATTGTGTCTTTGTACCAGACCTCGTTCAATGGTTTCTTCTAGTGCAGCTGCAATTACTGGTGAGTGCATAGATATAATTAAATCTTAAGTATCAAAATTTTATAAATTTTGAATTGGTACTTCTTTGACCTTTGTCTTGCCAAACATTAGTTAGTTGTTACCATACGTGAATGAAAGTGTAAGATAGTGGTGAATTATATCAGAAAATCTGGTTGCCAGATAGAAACAGGTTGAGGCAATCAAATCACATTTACATGCATATTTATAATTAAAATCAATAAATTAATATCATTCTCAATCTAAAAAAATATTTATATATTTTACTAATCACATTATCCAAATATTATACATATTTATTGAATATCAAATTTAAATGTACGATTAATCTTTGAATAATTTTTAATACTGATAACTATGCTATACTTATGAAATAACATACTGATATTTCATAAGTATATTGCTATTTTGTGAATTTTTTAAAAATTCTAACTTAAACAGTTAACTTTTTCAGTATTTTTAAAGAATATTTGATGTTGAAGATTAACAGCTCAAAAAGCACAAAAATATATTACATGCTGTCCATTACTGTAAAAACTAATCAATAAATATTTCAATTCTCTAGATTAGTGTGCAGATGTATTAATTATAATTTTTGCATCCTAATAATCTAAAATTTTCTATTTATTTGACAACATTCTTAAATTCTCATTTGGCAGTTAATTTCTTAATTTATTTTAATGGTTTTCTGTTTTGTAAATGTCCTTTTACAATTTACTTTAGTTACTGATATACAAATGACTTCATTAGGTTCATAAAAGTTGTCATATGTTTTATTTTGAAGCGTGTTTGATGCTTAAATCCTTCATATGTACACAATACAAGTGCTGTTGTCTTTAAAGTTACTCGAACTGGAATATATTAAATTCTCATCAGTAATTTAAATGGTACCATATTAGTTGTCATTCTGTTTGATTATTATACATAATTTTGAATAATCCTTTGCCATAATATAATAAAAATCAAATCAATTTCATTGTTTTGCAGTTTTTTTAGCTCCATTCTTTTTTTTTCTTTTTTTTAATTTCTTGGGATGAATTTACTTGTTATTTAATGATATTTCCATAGACTTAGTTTTTTATTTGTATTTGCCTTTACTCTCCTTTGGATATTATATTCATTTATTTGTTAATAATAATCTTTTGTGACCAGCTAGTAGGGTAGAATAAATGATTGCCAAAATTTACAATTAAATATTTTATGCAACTTCGTTTTAATGATTTCCTCAGGAAATTATTTTTAAATATCAAATTTTGATAGACGTATAGCACTACTATTTTAGAAGTCTTGTATTGTGCAATGCTTATTAATTTTCATTCATTTTACCTAAAATTTGAACTAATGTTTGGCAAGATTATACTATTATTATTTTCTGTACTAATTTATTAAAAAATTTTTAGGTTTAAATAATAAAAACCTCATGGATCAAACTCCTTTTGAGCGCAATGCAGCTGAAGCAATCAACTTTTTTCTTTCTCATCTTCCAAGACCAGTATGCCTGTTAGCTCATAATGGGAATCGTTACGACTTTCCCCTTTTAAAAGCAGAGTTTTCCAGATTATCTATGACATTACCGCCTAACATACTTATTGCTGATACATTAAAAGCCTTTCGAATTCTTGGAGTTCCTGTGTTCCCACCTGAAAAAAAGATCTGTGAATCTGTTAAATTCACAAAAAGAGGCCAAGTTTCTTATTCTCTTTCAAACTTACATCTATATTTCTTCAACAAAAACCCAGTTGGCAGTCACAGTTCTGAAGGAGATTGTATCACGTTGGCAAAAGTATGTCATCGTATGAAAGATTTGATATTACTATGGATTGATGAAAATTGTACAACTTTTGATTCTGTGTCACCATTATGGTAATGTGTAGAACTGCTGTTTTATGCATATTATTTTATTGTAGCAATTTTTGAAATTTTTATATATCAACTGTTAAATTGCTTTATAGTATTGCTTAAGAAGTTGTGATTTAAATTAATGCAGCTATTTATATGAAACTCATGCAAAAATTGAATTTGAGCTTAGTATCTATTCATAATATATAGAAAAAATATTTATTTTGTTACGCAGATTACGTATTTTATTAAATATTTTCTATCAGCTTTTATCAAAGTGGAAGTTGTGAATGTATATGAATTTTACATTTTCCACGTGAAACTTCAAGTGTTTCTTTCTTCTAATATATCATCTGAAATTACATCAGGATTTGCCGAAAGATGAATTTACTTTCTGGTTGTGAGTAGTATTGTTAATTTTGTGTTATATATATTTTTAAAATTGCATTACTCAAGTTTTATTATTGATACTTATATTTGTATCAAATGAATAGAATTGTGTTAAATTTCTTACATGTAAAAAGTTTCTTTTTTTATTTTATTTCTTTGTAGTATATCATCATTCGTTTTCCTTAATGCAATACATAAAAAAGTGACTTCTTTTAAAAAAATTTCAAATAATATGAATAAATTGTGAAATATGATTAATTTCTAATGTTGAAAAATTATAGCATGAAGATATATATTATGATATAAATATATACACTTTTTAAAACTGAATTTGATATAAAAAATGTGATAGGTATATTAATTAAAATATTTTGTAATAAATTGTTTTGTTTTGAAAATAATAAAATTCTTAAAAAAATTATAAAATATTTCTATGTCATTTACTTTGTTATATTTTGCAAATTTCGTTGCATTATATCAACAATTTCTTTCTTAAATTTTAAAAAGGTCCTTATTGATGTCTGCTCTGAAACTATTTCAAGTTTGTATTGTTTCTCAATACAGCTTGACATTAAATTTTATTAATCAGTTTTCTGCAAGAATTCGAAAATTTCAGATATATATTTTCAATTTAACCCTTTATTTACTGAATTATGTTGCCATCAATTTTTCAACTTTATATTTGCACAATAGTTAAGTTTCCTTTCAGAATAATCCCAGGGAACCCAAGGAAAAAAATTATAATTGATAGAAACATCTTAATTAATTTAATTATTAATTAAATATTTTTGATGCCTTCTGTTAGTATATAAGAACTTTTTGCTATTTGAGTTGCATTCTCCATTTTCTTTAGTATACCACAAGCCAAAATAGTCATATTACGAAGTTATAAGCCAGACTTAACTAGTACCGTCAGTAAATAAAGAGTGTTAAAGAATTTGTCAAGGAGATTCTAATTTTCTAAACTCAGGAATAAATATATTGTTATAAGCGAGCGGGCGGTAGGAAAACGCGCCAAAGTTGGCTACGTTTGGCGAGGAGCCTTGCGCCAGCTTGATTGGTTTGGCGAAAGGAATAGTCTAGTAGCCCCTGGATTGCGCGCGTTGTTTTGAGAAGTTTTACGAGTTTCGGGGCACGTGCTTCTTCGGCTATATAAGGGACGAGTAGCTGGAGTGAGTTAGTTACTATTCTCAAATCAGGGAAAGATCCAACCGAACCAAGCAGTTATCGACCCATTTCATTACTCCCATCTATAAGCAAAATAGCTGATCACATTATACTAAACAGATTAAATGATCACCTAGAGAAAAATGATATATATATATCCCTGAACAATTTGGATTTAGAAAGCATTTATCTACAACCCACCAACTATTAAGAGTAGTTGAGTTTATCGAATAAGGTCTAGCAAATAAACAGAAAACTGCAGCAGTGCTATTAGATATCCAAAAAGCTTTTGACAGGGTTTGGCTAGATGGCCTTATTTACAAACTCATTAATTATAAAATTCCCCCACACCTAATCAAAATTATCATCTCCTACCTCAGCGAAAGATCCTTCAAAATTAAATTGAACAATGTTTTTTCTGACACGAAACCTATAATCGCAGGTGTTCCGCAAGGATCTAAGCTGGGGCCAATTCTGTTCTCAATTTATATTAATGATATCCCCAAACAGTTTAATACTATGATCTGCATATATGCAGATGACACTGCAATACTAGCGCGTAACAAAAATATTAAATACATTTCAATGGCTCTCAATCGCCACTTAAAATCACTTGAGGACTGGTTCATCAAGTGGAAAATAGAAATAAATGCAAGTAAAACCGAAGCCATATATTTTACTAGAAATAACTTTATTAAGAACTCCCCCCTTAGTATTAAAAACCAAACTATCCCGTGGTCTAAGGAATGCAAATATCTAGGAGTCATTTTAGACAGTAAATTAACTTGGAAACCCTACTTTAACTACTTAACCAAAAAGTTTCGAGACCTAACTCGTAAATTCTACCCCCTAATCTCTCGAAACTCCAAAATGCCTGGGAAGAATAAAATGCTTATTTACACTGCATATTTGCGTCCAGTATTAACTTATGCCTGCCCTGTGTGGGAATATGCTCCTATGTCAAATATTTCTGCTCTGGAAAAACTTCAAAATAAAATTGTACGTGATATTTGTAAAATGCGTTGGTTCATGCCAAGCTCATTAATGTTCGAAGAATTAAATTATCCTACCTTACTAAAGTATATTAAAAAATTAGCTGGAAACTTTTTAAAAAATTTAGAAAGCAATGAAAATTCTGCAGTTAAAAATATCCCTACCTATATACCCAATAGTAAAACCAGAAGGCCCAGAAGAATTCTAATCTGAAATCTTTTATTTAGAACATTAAACATTATGTAAAAATCTTATAATTTAAACAATAAACTGTAATTTCTAAATTTTAACTTAACTCACAAGGATGCAACCCCACAGCCCCCTCCAAGTTAGCAACCAATAAGAAAGAGTCCTGACACTCGCCACCTCACCTTCCCCTCTGACAACTTAGAAGTATAAAAGCTGTTTCTCCTGGTCTGCAACATCAGTTCATTCGAGTCCATTCATTCGAGTATTCTGTCCTCAGCCATGGAAGAGGGCAGACGTTATGATTCTAGCGCCAAGCGTGCAGCTTTTAATTCCATGCTACAGATGGTTTTAGACCAGAGTGGCTCGGAAGCTACCAATTCTCCCCCGATATCCTACCCTACTAGCTATAGAAGTAGTAACAACTGCACACCCAGGCACTCCAGAACAAATTCCAACAGCTCGATGATTTCACTCATGAGTACAAAGGGACCTGTTCCCCATGCAAACAATATCACCACCCTCAGCAAAGTTAAGCCGATGGATGTGGAATTCCCAGTCACCCCTACTAAAAAACAAGCAGACGGATTCCAAACAGTGTCACCCAGAAAGGCAGCTAAACAGAGTAAGATTGATGATAAACCCACCCCCGTCACTACAAATAACAGGTTTTCCACCTTGCAACAGGATCAGCATGTTGAGAAAAATAGTACGAAAATCATCCCCTCCATCAACCTCCACCTCTCAGACCACTACAATATAATACTACAACAGATCCATAAGGAGTTCCCAGGAACAGAAAATAAATTTGTAAACAACATGATTGCCATCACCCCTGAAAACGAAATCCAGAGAACGGAAATAATCAAGTTTCTTGATGATGCTGGTGAGCAGTATATCCTCTCCGAAAGCCCAGACGACAGACCTCTCAAAATAATAATCAAAGGACTCCCTGGAACTACAGATATTGAAGAAATCAAGTCTGCACTCTCCGACCGTAATTACATAATCGAAAGAGTAACCCAATTAAAAAACTACAGAACGAAGACCCTCCATCCCATTTTCTTGGTGGATGTAAAGAAGTCCCCTATTTCCAATAGAATCTACAACGAAACCAACCTCCTGCACCTAAAAATAAAAGTAGAAGCATATAGAAGAAAAACTACAGCCACTATGTGTTTCAACTGCTCCGGGTTTTTCCACTCGTCAAAGAACTGCAGGATGGCATCGAAATGCATTAAATGCAACGGAGCACATACAACTAGAAATTGCCAATTAAAAGAAAAAATCCAAGAACCCATATGCATTAATTGTGATGAGACTGGTCACCTCGCCTCCTGGAAAGGCTGTAAGAAATATCCGAAACTCGCCAACAGAATTAAAAGACCCACGTATGCTGAAATAACTAAAAATCAACTCTCAGAAAATATCCCTCCTGAAAACTCCCATCAACCGAAGTACGAAAATTTCCGACCTGCAAGAACCCCTAAACAACAGATGCTCAACGAAAATAACCCCATCTCTGATCTAGAAGAAATTAAAAATTTAGTAGAAGTAATGAAGGATATCAAAGCCCTTATCCAAGATTTCCCAGGCCTCCTGAAAGCAGCAAAACTAGCGAAGCAAACCACTAACCCCGAAGAGAAAAAACTTATAATTCTGAACGCACTTGTGGAATAACTTCTTTCATCCCTCCAATCCTGCTCTCTTATTGGTCAACACAGCCTCACTTCCCAAGCCCGATTTTTGCATCATCATCATCATCCTGAAACTTCGTCTCCAACTTCCCACCACCACCTGCCCCTACACTGAAGTCTTCTCCTGATTGGTCGACTTGTCATCCTCACCCCCAGACCTTTTGCCTTTGCAGCTTCGCCTCACTTTAGCTTCGCTGCTCCTGTGATCAACATCTAGCAGGTCACGAAGAGTTCCACGCTAAGTATTGATCGCCATGTCGCTATCAACATCCACCATTATTCGAGGGTAAGCCCCTGGCGGGGCTAGGTACCTCGTATCCTTCTACGTTCTGCAACATCAGTTGGCCCTTCGCAGAGTACCACGAACTGTATCGCACGCTATGCAGCTAGCTATTTTACCATGAACGGGGATAAGCTCCTGCCGGGGCTAGGCGCCCCGACAATCCATCCACGTAGTGAGTGAGTTAGTGGTGAGATTTCTCTGAAAAAAAAAAGCGTCTCGTTGGACTAGAGGATTTGTGAGCTGTGCTTACGTTTGGTGTTAACGTTGTATTATTGAGCTCGCTGCGATTTGCTGTTGCTGTGCTATACGATAGCTGTTTTGCAGTCTGTTTTTTATTAATTATTATTGTGCGTAAGACTTGCATTTACGCTGTAAGTGACTGTTGACTGCTGGATTATATTTATCTGAAATTTTTACTTTATTAATTATCCTGTAAAAAGCTGTAAATAGATTTGTTTGTACTGTCCTCAAGTAAAGCCCATTCAATCCGAACCCGCTACGCTAAAATCGTAACAATATGTATTTCACTTGATCATGTTGTTCTCTTTGAGAAGCTAGATATTTCTGGCATAATATTTATTTACTAAGAAATGCTATATTGTATGTGTGTGTCTCACTACATATACATGCAAAACAGCACATATATCATTTAATTAAATGATGAAGGAAAAAAAATGGTCCAATGCAAAAAGATCAATTTATTTTTAACTGATGGTGCATCTGTTCTACTTATTGAATTGATTGACAGATAGAATTCTTCAATTATTAATGAACAGAAAGAGTAAAAATCAAATACATCCTGTTTACAGAAAAAGAATCAGATACATTTGAATATTAATATTAGCCTGTACTAGATATAGCTAAACTAAGTATTAAGCAAACCCTACTTTTTTATTGTAATGTTATTTCATTTAGGAACTTCAATATTATTTAATAATAATGGTGACAGTTACCAAATCTGTAATTTTACTTAATTCTGGACGTGTGCATGCATATATTGTTTTTCGGTGCAGTTAATACCCAAAGGAAAGCAATTAATGATTGAATTTCTTTTTAAAATTGAAACTAATTAATTTTTTGTTCCTGTTGTATGTTACGCTCAAAACAAAAGTTCCTCCATCTATACAATAGTTTTGAGTGGTGGCAGTAAGTGTTTTGAGCCTGTCCTTGATGATACCTGGCGCATATACTTCAACAGATAATGTTTGAAATTAATAACTTTCACCTTCTATTCCATCACATTGAAATATAATTTTAATTAATCTCTCTACATCTATTTTACTAGATAGTATATTTTACATTTTATTTCATTCCGCTTCATTTTTATAATCCTTAAAATCTTTTTTTTAGATGCATTGACAAAACTTTTACATCATTTTTGTGGAAGGTGCTTGATAATATAGTCTCTTGTTTTGCTTTATTGATATTCTCTCATTTCACAGCTTGTAATGTTAACATAGCTATTATTTCCAGTAATTAAATACTCCACTTTATTTTATTACTATTTACGAAAATTTTTCATTTGCTCTTCTGGTACTGCATACTTGTTAATTTTTGGAATATTTTGTCTTTAAATTCCTTTTACTTTTTAATTTCCACTATGTCTGTTTTCTATATTATGTATGTGGGATAGATTTACCAAACTACGATGACAATACATATGGGAGTGGCATGATGGTGCTGCATTCTGTATGAAGATGTCGTGATGCTACATTTCTTAATTTGTGTAAAAGGCAGTCAGCCTTCCTTTCTACTTCCATTATTTTAAGTGTTCTTCTTTCTCTAAATGTTGTTCCAGTCCCCGTAATTGTTAGTTAAAAAAGCATTTTAAAAAATCAAATCCTCGTTATTATTGACTCAGATTCACTCTCAAACCCACACGTATAAATTTTTATATATAAACATATGTTAGCAGTTGTATGTGACCGAATAAAAGAAACTTTTGAAATTTTAATTTCGATTTATTTTATCAAGGAAGGCATATTATGTAAAAGGAAGAAGCAATGAGATACATCTGTCTTCATCACGATACAAGATCAGACGAGACTGAAATTTTCGTCTTTATTTTACTATAAGATTTTGATCGGGATTTCTTTGACTCATGTAGACTCAGAAAAGGGAAATTTAGATGATTTCAAAAGTAGGTGACAAGCAATAAGGATTTTTAACCCTCCATTCGAAGCGTGAGAAAATAATAAAGTGGGCCGTTTTCTAGCCCACTCATAGAATTAATTAAATAAAAGAGTGGGAAGTGGATTAGGAAATAACATTTTGGTTGATCCGTAGAGAACATTACCCCCTTGGAGAACTTTTCAAAATCGCCAACTCCCCGCGCTCTTTCGTCTTTTCTCCCGGATTGATAACTTCCAACGACAACATCTGGTTGCCATATTTGGGGCTAAATATCCTTGGCGAAAAGTGGGTGATGCTCACTTCTGTCGCACCAACATTTTATTAATTAAATTAATATTGGATAAAGTAAGAAAAAAGTTAAATTCAAAGATTACATTAATGTACATACCCGCATACATATATATTGCGATGTTTGCCGTCATTGGCGACGTCTGTGGAAACGATTGACGGAATTCGCCGGCGCCTTCGAGGATTGCCGTTTTTATCATGTGAGAACATGATTTCTTGGTTAGAAGATTTTGATGTCTCCGAAATTCACTAGAAAAGGATAATTTTATCTGCTTTTACGCGTATTGCATTATTATTATGTATGTTTCTTTGGCAGCAGATGCGTTTTAAAAAGTTTGACCTGCTTTTACCATTATTGCTTTACTATAACGTATGCTTCTTTGACAGCAGATGCGTTTTTATTAGGTTGACGAAGAACTGTGATCTCCTAGCAGTTATTTCATCTCTAATTGGTTAATGATTTAATTTAATTACGATAAATAATGACTTAAAAATAATAATGTTCTCACATGATAACTCGAATTTTAGGATCGAAGATTTCATCACATATTTTATATATATGACATGATGAAAAGAACTTATGAGACGAAAAGAGAATGATCATTTTGATTTGAATAGATAATTTTAAGAAAAGTCTGAGTGCTGTGTTTTGTTTGAGATACGTATTTTTCTCGTGTTATAATATTACGTTCTCTTTCGAAAACCAGAGGTTAGTAAAGTGTAGTTTCTAGTTTGAATTTTCACTCAAAAAGTGTTTAAGAAGGTTAGAAAAGAACATTCAGTAACTGTACTAAATGCGCTTATATTGATGATATCACAAATTTATCCCCTGACTTTGAAACTCATCTATAACACTTGGATTCCGCATTTAGAAAATTAGATGAGCTTGGTTTCACTGTAAACTCGAAGAAATGTTCATTTGCGAGAGCTCAAATCAAAACATAACAAGCTCTGGGAAGCATCAACTGAATCTAGAAAAAACATAAGCAATAGAAGAGTTGGAAGTACCGAGAACAGAAACCCAGCTTAAAAATACATTTGGATTACAGATATTATATCCCAAATTACGCAGAAACTGCTCCTCCTCTCACAGAAAGGGGTCAATTCATGTGACGCGTGACCCATGAATTGTGATCTTTTCTTCGTCAATAGGGTCAAGTCCTTGAGTGGAAATATGCGCATCAAGAATTTCCAAAACTACAGAACTTCATATGCCATCACTGGAGCAACCTTTCCTCGTCCATATAGATGCATCTCAAATAGGCATTGAAGCATGTTTATCACAGAGCTACAACGGAAAGCAATATACTATCTGTTATGCGAATCAGAAATTGACTCAAGCACAAACTCAATGGCGAACGATAGAGAGGGAGGTTTACGCAATAGAATAGACCTTGAGGAAATTCGAACCCTGAATTTCTGGAGCATCTATTAGGATCATCAGTGACCATAATCCTCTAATTACATCGCTAAGAACAACGATGGACTATTGCCCAGTAGAGATATCACCTAGATATAACACAATGCCCGGGAAGCAAACTTGTGAATGCAGATGCGTTCTCTAGACTTCCTGTCTCTACTGAAGAATGTAAATAGTATTTTCATTTATAATTTTAGCATACTTAAGTAAATTTTAGGCTTTATTTATGTTCCATCCTAGCAAGTTGTTCAAAAGGGGTTTTAATTTTCTTCTTTAAAATAGATTTTTCTCTGAGCACGAGGGGAAACGGCATTTCTGTCGTAATGAAAACGAAGGTTGTGCTTTCTTGGCTCTCTCTTTTGGTGAGAATTATATTCACTAGGTGTCTTTGGATGAAAGAAAGACTTTGCCGTGAATTTGGAATTCGTGTTTTGACATGAAAGATTAGCACAAGTTTTGCTTTTCCAAAGTCTGCGGAAGCATCTTTGGAGTGTTTCTGTAGCGTTTTTTTAAAAAACAGTTTTGACCGTTTGTGGTCGATAGGGTTTATTCGTTCGTGGTACCGTAGTCTTGGTATTGGTTTTGTTTTCTGCTGTTGTTTTATGTCTCATTCTTTGTTTAATTACTGAGTTTTCGTCGGGCATGCCAAAACGAAAAACCGGCGACTTTGAATCTGGTTTTTGTAAGGATAGAAAATTTAATTATATTTTTGCGAGTGATCTTTCAGCTATCGATAAAGCTAAGATAGCTTTACAAAGAGGTTGTCCTTTAGTTAAAGTTTAATTTAGTTGTCCTGTGTATTGATAGCAATTCTGGCCCATCTCTATTTATCAAGCCCAAAGAAATTAATGATAAGTTTGGACCTCTCATTGAAAGGGATGGCACGTTTTTTATTATCAACAAACGAAAAAAAATTAATCCTTATTACAAGCCCACTTCGTTTAATTGAAGAAGTCACGAATTTTGTAAAGAAGATCTCCAAAGCCTGAGCTAAGCTCATTGACACGAACATCGTCACGAAATACATCGTTCATGATGTTGACACTGATTTGAGAAACGAAGACATTAACAGCGAACTTTCCTATTAAGATAGTGTCGCAGCCAGAATCGTGTGATTTAAAAAGAAGGGAACTTCCGACCCCATCCCTATAATGTTAGTGGAGGATCTCGGAAAAACAAACCGTACAGAAATCAAACTCATGTGACTAATTTTCAGTCACTAAATTTATAGAATCCCAAGGTTTGTTACAAAAGTTTGAAGTTCAGTCACTCCTAACTTCGATGTGACAATATTAAACGGTGTAAGAATTGAGGGGGTACACATACCGACGTATGTGGTTCACTAATTAAATGCTTTTGCTGTGACGTGGTCCATGATGCTCTCAACAAATATTGCCGTTGTTACTCTCTCGAAACTGATATAATTAATTTGGTCAGGGACCTTACAAGAAGCATGAAAGCTTGCGTCTTTGCAAACTTTCGCCGAAAAAGTCAAGGGAGACTCACCGTCTCCACTGACTCAAATTACAGATAGCCCAAATTAACAAGTGTCTGAACTTAAACCCACCCTATAGGATTTAACTCAGCTTATTACTGACCTTCTTTCACAGGGAGCAGAACTCTTAAAATTTAAAGAAGTGATCCGCCAATGTATGGCTCGCATAACAGAACAACTACGACAAGCAAAAGGAAGAAAACAATTCTCTCCGACAGATTATCGCGAATCAACAAGAAAGCATTAACTCCTCCAATTGTAACATTGCGCTGCTCAATTCTAATTACAACACGATCCCTAGCGCAAGCCTGGTCCCCAATCAACGGTCTCTTGCTGAAACCAATTTTAGTGGGGACTACGAATTTCTGGATTCAGAGTAAGCTCACCCTCTATACAATTTATAGAATGGAACGCCCGGGGATCAAAAGTAAGATCCCTTGGGTGCTTGAGCCCCCTTTTTCTCATACTCATTATTTGGTTATACAAGAATCTTGGCTTCATGCATCGGACATGTTTTCTCTTAAAACTAAAGAAATCTTCTCGTATTGAAAGACAAAATTCAAACAGAGGCGGCCTTATCACAGCAGTTTGCCATGATATCCCAGCGCAAATGTTTCCTCTTTCTCTTCCGCACTCGGAGATGGAAGTTTTGACAGTGAAAATTTGGATCGGACTGAACTTGGATTTCCCAATCTTAGTTGTTAACCTTTACTATTCTGAGAGTAAGTTTAGTGCCACATGGCTGCAGAGGCGGCGATAGCAGGGGGGCAATTGCTCCCCCCCGTCGGTAGCATCTAGCTCCCCCGTCGGCAAGTTATTTAGAGATTAATCGGCAAAAATGTTCACCATTTCATGATGGTTTGTAGAGAGTTGCGAATTATTGAATATGATTATTTAAAAACCTCCTTGAAATAAATATATTGTAAACAATCGAAATATCCAATTGTTTAGACTATATTTGGCAAAATACTCGATAGGGTGGTAGATCAATAATATGCCGTATTTTCATAGACAATTTTTGATAGACCTAAAAATTGAAAATAATGGATGTCGAATGCATATGTTAAGCAGATTTTCAGGCATCTGATTCAAATGTCGTTCATTCAGCTTATAATTTATACTACTTTTGACAATGTAACCGAAAAAGGTGATAAGCTAATTTATTAACATTTTTTGACCAATCGACTATAAACTCAATGCGACGAGTGTCGAAGAAGTTTGAAGGTTTCCGACATTTGATTAAATAGTTGTTCATTTAACTTATAATTTTCTCTTATTTTGACAATATATCCGACAAGTGAATGAGATATCGCATCATATAGCGTAACATTTTTTTTTACAAATGTACAATGAAAGGATGGTCCAGTATCTTAATTTTTTAAAAAGAATAAATAATACTTGATTTTCTTTAATTAAATGTAAAATTGACTGTTTTGAGTTATTTTGGAGCCAAATGAGAGATACTGTGCTTGCCTGCCTGTCGGATTTGTCTTGTCTCCCCGTCGGCAAATTCCTGTCGCCGCTTCTGCATAGCTGGATTACTTGGCTTTTCAGATTTCTTCTTCATGTTTATTGTTAGGCGATTTCAACCTGCTCTCGCGAGCTTTCGAACTTCCTCTGACGCCAGCTAGGTGTTGGATTGGATTGGTGCAAATCACGTGTGTTAATACAAATAAGTTCACCAGATTTCAAGGTATCCAAGCTCCATCAGTGTTAGACTTATTGTTATGCTCCACAGATATTGTGCATAAAATTAGGATTGAAATTTCACATGATCTTTACAATAGTGATCACTGTCCTATTTTCATCACGGTTAGTTATGTCGAAATGAGGTATTTTGGGCTCGTAAATATGTTAATAAGAGTCTTTTTTTCAAGAAAAATAAATGATTATATTAAACGGCAGGGTGAGTTTTTGTCTTTAGACAGACTCATTCAAATGTTTAGAGAAAGCGCTAGTACATCCACATACTCACGCAAATTCGATCACTCTCACTGGTGGGATGCTAAGTTTAATTTACTAAAAGTGGTTTAAAGAAAACTACTTCGAAAGGACAAGACATACCCTTCTATGTTGAACTGGGTTACTTAAGGTCTTGCGGAATTATGTGAAGTTTAAAAGTACTTCTCAAGAGGTTGCCTCGTTACTTTGCGCTTTCCGCATCATTAAAGCTCAATCAGTCAATATTAACATGCAAGTAACAATGCAGGAAATGACTGCTGCCATTAATATGGGGTGTACAACATACGTCCCCATTAAATCAGTGCAGCGAAATTTGGCTTTAATTAACTATGGCAGCAGCATGATATCGTCTTTCCTAGTCTAATAATCGTATCGGTTAGATCCGCGATGATTGAAAAACTGTGGTTTAGTCAGACAAGTCTCGATTTCAATTTGCTAAGTTCGAGTTTGGCGCATATATCCCACGAAGTCATGGACCCAAGTTATCGAAAAGACACTGTGCAAGCTGGTGGTAGCTATATAACGATATAGGCTGTTTTCATATGGAATGGTCTAAGTCCTCTAATCCATTTGAACTGAATATTGATTGGAAATGGTTATGTTTGGCTACTTCGAGACCACATGCACACATTTATGGTCTTCAAATAAAAAAAATGATGAAATTTGTTTGAATAAAAATGTGTCATGTTGTAACTATTCCCGATTGGTTTGATGATCATTCTGGACAATATCAGCGAATGTTTTTGCCACCTAAATCACCCCATATGAATCCAATTGAACATTTATGGGTCAAAATCGAGAGGTCGATTCAAGTACAAAATTTTGCATCGGTTATACTTTCGCAATTCGGACTTCTATAAATGCAATGTGGCTCAATATTTCTGCAGAGGATTTACAATGATTTGTTAAGTCCATGCCATGTCATGTTGAGGCAAGAGATACGAAACGTTTCTTTTAATATATATAAATAATGAATTTATATGTATAAACTCATTATTTTGGTAAAATCCTTCAAAAACTTGACTTTGAAACTATTATAGTTTTATTATTATTTTCAATTTTGATTCAAAGCTTCATGTGCATATTCAACCGATGTATATGGCCTGTAATATTCACCAATGTCTGATGTGGGTGAAATAAACAATACCAATCTACGGCGTTATATTTAACAATATTTAAACATATATAAGAAAATGATTTCAATTACATAATACCTGTTAATAAAAACTATAATTAATACTATAAAGGAAGTTAAATTATTAATTTGCTCATTATTGATTAAACTGATTAAATATGATAAAATGATGATTTGTAAGTGGTTGAGATAACTTTAAAAAACATTTTAATAATAATAACCAATGAAATATACAATGCTGTATATTGCAGATAAGCAACAAATTATATCCTAAGCACTTACTTTTGTTGCAAAAATATAATATCAGTGCTTATAGAATTGATGTAGCATTATATTTTATTTTAAAATATTATACTTATATTTTATTTTAAAGTAAAATGTTTAAACTTTATAAATTTACAGTTTTAACCTAACTGCAAATGTTTAAGCGTTTATGGTTTTAAGAGTTATTTAGCTAAAGATTGCATAGTTTTGAATTGCAATTAGATTACAAGTACCCAGTATGAAATAATATTCCATCCAAAAACTTTAAATTAGTGTCCGGATATTTGATTTGAATAAATTTTATGTGTCCAAGAACAGCAAGGATGGCTAATCTTTGGTAGGAATTGGTCTAGAATCCACCCAATGCAAGATTCAGAATTCAAAACTCTTATCATAGTGATTTCCTGGGTTCAGAAATAATTATAATCTATTTTTTCTATGCTTGTCTTTGTCACATTTGTTTTATATACCATAAAATGTTTTTAATTTTTAATTTAAAATAAGCTTACAGTTATTTAACTCTATTAATACTGGAAGGCCAACATTCCAGTTGAAAAACACTAATGAGGGTACCTGAGACTTCTGGATATCACTAAGAAATTTCGTTTATGTTTCATTAAGTGTGATTGATTGAACATCCATGATTTTTTTCATTAGAAATGCTCACTCAGATTAGTTTTGGGGACAGGGACTTTTCTGAGATGTCATTGGATACATTTGCTTAATAACTGTAAGTTAAGTAAGACCGACTTTTGTATATTATCTCCTAAGAAGATGGGTGTCGTAGTGGTTTTTAAAGGGGTAGGGAATTTTTCTTGTCTTTATAAAAGAAACTTGAATTTTCCAATATTCCGAGGTATCTAAACTCGAATTGACTTAAGGATAAGAGGGTTTAATACATGATTTACTTTTATTTCAAAATAATAAGTCTTTAAAAATATTTAAGACAATTAAAGAGACTTTAATATTGTCATAAAGATGCTTTTAATATTTCCAAATTTGTTCATTATTGAAGTCAACTTTGCAAAATTTTTTCTCTAGGAAGATATTATGCAGAATATTACCATAGATAGTTATTATTGTGAAACAAGAAAAAGGACATTTTATTGCTAGAAGAAGATGCAAATTATCAGCATAAGAGGTGTAATATTTTCCTCTGAAACTTATAAAAATACTATGCATGTGTTTACAAACAAAATTCTAGATATATGTTCTACTTATTTAAATATATATATATATAAAAACAAAATTCTAGTAGATAATTACAGTATAATAACAATATTTGTAGGATTTATTTAAAATATTCACATAAATATATAAATTGATAAAATTTTCAAATAGAGGCAAATGTTACTTTTCATTCAAATAATTTAAATTCTGAAAATATAACTTTTTTTAGTCTGAAACAATTGACAATAGTTTGATTTTGTTCTTAATTATGATTATTTAAGTAATAGGCATTCTTTTCCAAATTGAATTTTATACCTTGAAACAAATCCTACTTGCTTATAATGAACAATATGCAAAATTTATAATTAAATTTTTGGTATACTATTTAAATTTAAAGATTGATATTATTTCCAGGTACAAGTTATTGTGTCTTCATACCATAAAGGTTTTCAAAACGAATTTGATTTTTCAATATTTAACCATTATTTCTATCGGTTAATAGTCACATAATTCAAAGTTTTTTAAATCAAAGTTTAATCAGTCTTTGTAAAAAAAAAAAAACTATTTATAGGGTAAAAAATAAATAAATAAAAGTTGATCTGTTTATGATTGAAATTTTTTGACTTGGCAGTACATACTTTTAAAGTTTTCATTAAGTTTTAAAACATTGTATAAAGTTATAACAACTTTAGATGGCCTGTAATTTTGTTAATGGCTGTGCTTGAACCTGAAAAATAAAGACAAAATAAATTATAATCATCTAATGAAACAGAAAAATGTTACAATAACTTTTTAAAATCATGTTTATAGTTTGTCCAGTCTTTGGATCACTAAGGTTTTTGTTTTAGATGTGATAATATAATTAGTTTATTTAAATGCATTACACTTTTTTTTAACTTACCTTTTCTTAAAATAAGTTAGTGATGCAACACAAGATTTATCAACCCCTTGTCAGTGTCATTCAAACCCAGTTTAGGTAACTCAATCATGCTAAATGTGGAATGTTAAAGTTGGCTTTGGGTAGAAAATTTCTATGCTTATTATTCCATGATACTAGAGCAATGTTTATTTTCCTTTATCAAATGTTAAATTCCCAATTTCTCCAAAGGATTGTAACACTTGTTTCATATTTATTTGAAAGCTAGACAAGATTAATTGTAAAGGCACATATGGTCGCTTTTATATATATCAATCATAATGTAAAATATTTGTGAAATTTCTATATTCAAATTCATATTATTGTATTAGGTTTATCATTAGTTTATTATACAAAAGAACATTACATTGGCACTTATTTTGTAATGAATAAACAATTATGAAATAAATTCATATTATAAATAATTATAATTAAATTATAAATAAATCATAAATTTATCACATGTATGTCAAAATATAAAATATGGTAGTTATTTAAAAAAATTTTAAAATAAAAAAAAGTATGTTTGTATTTTATTTTTATGATACGTAAAATTTTTTTTAAAAACAATTCGGCTCACATTTTTTAAAATTATATTTTCACAAGTAAGGAATTAAAGTATATACTATAAATGTAACAAGAGTCATGCAAAATTCTGTAAATACACACAGGTATTTTTTTTTCTCATTCTCTGCACATTTGTAAATAAAAATAATACATAAAATATTTTTATTCAAAAAATTTCATTAAAATGATCTGATATTTATTTTTAATTAAATAAATTTATTTATCACTCATTTTTTTATTTACCAGTTTGTTTCAGATGAAAATGGTTTTATGAGATGTATTGTATATCCATAAAATGATTGCAAGAAAAAAAAAACTACACAAATTTTACAATTGTCTCAATTAATAATACAGTTGAACTTGTGTATATTGGTATTTTATCAAAAGAAAACAAATTTAGCATATGTACTTTGGAGGGTAAAAATTGCTCTTTAGAGTGATTTTTAAAAATTTTTAATTACAAATTTAATCAATTAAATATTAAGCAAGATTTAAGCATTCTTTTAGCAACAATTTCCAAAAATATTCCTGAATAAAAATGATTTTTACATCATTTTAAAAATAAAAAAAAGTATCTTTTCAAAACTTTTTTTAAATTGTAATTTCAATTTTTCTGAGATAATTTCAAAACAAAACAAAAATACAAATAAAAAAATTAATATGCCTTTTTCTTGATAATTTAAGCATATTTTACAATAGAATATTTCATGTTGAAGTATAACTTAAATTGTTTCCATTATTGCTATTAATATTTCATTCTGGTTAATTTTCCATTGTTAGTAATCAAAATATGAAGGTTATTCAGAAAGTTTTAGAAAATAAGGAATGTATTTAATAAAAAATTTGATATTTTGTTAGAGTTATTTAACTGTAGAATCAATGAAAGAGGGGGAGGTATTTTTTAAAAAAATATGGCAATTTTTAAACAATATTATAATGTGTAATGAAGGCAGAAAACTAAAGGAATGTACAGCATAACAAACAGAATAATTTAAGACTTCTAAACCTGTAAAAGTTATATATCTATTGAAATTTGAAAATATTTTGTAGTAGATGCCATAAAAAGCAAGTCACAAAAAATATTTCACAGAAATTTTTACTTACAATTAGTAACTGCAAAGCAACTGGGCGCTACAAGTGGCTAAGAGAAGCTGTAATTGAAGTTTCATTGTAACCAATAAACATTGTAATAAGAACTGGACTTACCAGGTCCTATGGCAACAACTGTTTTGGTACCAGGGGATACTTCTGTTCTGCCACTGTCACAAACAAGACTAGCAGGGATTCCAGATTTTTTAGCAGTTTCATATAAATCTAATCTAAATGGCAAAGTAAAAATTAAACACTTTCTGAAAACAACTTGAATGAAATACTTTAATTAATTCAAAAAAATACTTCTCAGTTAAAGATTTAATTTATGTTCAATATCAATTTTCAAAAACTCAACTAGAAATTATTTTACTGATTAATTTTTCTCATTAATCAGAAAATGAGCATTGATTCTATTTTGCAAATTCTAATCAAAGTAACTTTTTTTTATTGTTAGATAAATTATATCTAACAATAACCATTAACCTATCAAAATGTTGTTCAGTAAATATAATTAGTTATATCCTAATGTGTTTTTGTTTTACTCATTCATAATTATAATTTTTTTAAAAAATTAATAGTTAATTTATTAATATCAATTAATTTCAAGTTCAATATCAATTTTATTTAAATAAAACTTTTAATTCTACATTTTTATTAGTTATCATTTCCAATTATTTTTAAAATTTTTAATCAAATTACCTTCATTTCATTTGTTTTCGACAGATTTACCTTTAATATATAATTCATTACAAAAAATATAATGAAATCTTGAAATTTAAAAAAAAATCAATATTAGAGGTATTTGAGATGAAATAAAATTTTAATGAAAATAAATATTTAATTGAAAATTAAGTGCCAAAAATATTAAAAAGATCCATGCCTTTAAAAAGATATAAATGTAAAAAATTTCAAATCTTTAATATATCAAAAGATGATTAGGAAAAGGGATAAAAAGCCAAGATTCTTTTTTACAAGCATGAAACAAATTAAATAAAAGTGAAATAACACATGAAAGCCATTAATTTAAATAACATCTGATGTTATATAAAAAAAGGTAGGGGGAGGGAAACTACTAGTAAAAAAACGGGATAAGTTATATAAATAAGTGCAATTTTTAAGTAATATAAATAAATACAATAAATTAATGCAAATAAATGATTTTTGATTAATTAATCAGAATTAATTACAGATTTCTTTCACCAGTGATTTTTAGTACAACTTTTGCTTGACCAATAGCTTCCCACATATTTGCAGCATCAGGATCATAGAATAATGCATTTTTGTATGCCAGGACAGATGCATGTGAGCACTAGGAATTAAAACAGAATAAAAACGTTTAACACAGGATTCTTTCAAAATTTGATTTTCTAAATTAATTTTTTAAAATTCATTCATAAAAAATAATTGAAAACCTGGGCAGCAATTTTTCCTTGTCCCATTTTTAAATCATCTCTCACAACTAGAACAAGTTTATATTGTGTCAAATTTCCACCTTTCAGAAGCTAAAAATAAATAAGAATATTAGATTTATCCTTAAAAATTCTTTTACAAGAAGAGAGAGAGGGGGGGGGGAGAGATTAAAATCCAGCACAAGTTGTATAATAAATGTTATTAATTGTGATACAAATTTTGCTAATAATATATTTGTTGCCATATAATTTGTCAAAGTTATCAAATCTGTTGTTTAATCAAATCTGTTCTTATTTAAAAAGGGTTTAAAAATCATTTGTATATAGATAAAATATTTTTTGCAGGTTATATATATATATATATATATATATATATATATATATATATATATATATATATATTCATCCACAAGCTATAAAAAACCCCTGATTTTTTTCAATTCGTTAGTAAACATACTATTACCTAGGTATTACACAGAATTTACCACAAAATACAACTGAGACTTTAATTTAAAATTTTATTTAAAATCTATATCTATCCATCTATATATTAAGCATAAACAAGGAAGATTCAAAGATTCACCATTTGAAGTTACAAGGTGTAATATAACAATAAAATTGATATTAACTGTTTTTTCTCTTTTTCCATTAGCATATAAAAAACTTTTAAATTTCAACATTTGATATTCCAAATTATAACAATAAATTGAAAATACCAAGGTGTTGTTTGACGATGTAACATTTTTATGCTTCATCTAAAGCTAATAAGCACTCTAGAAATACTTACAACCACTATAATTTAAGTTATATAAACTGTAGCTTACAGTGATAACTCATAATTTATATTTACAGTTATAAATACACCCAACATTTACAGAGTTGAAAAAATTCGTATATTTAGGAATAATTGGGGGGAAGATGGGTTCAATGACTCATAATACCAGTAGTTTTTGAAAGTAATAAAATAATAGATCACAGAATAGAATTCACTAAAATTTAATAGAAATAGTTTGTTATAGTACTATTATTCTATCAAAAATGAATGCCTAGGTAACATGAAAAAAATGAATTTAGAAAAAGCTAACACTTAATTTTGTTTCAATTTGAGTAAATTACAAAAACCATAAATAGTATTTAAGAACAGAATATTATTCAGAGTATCATATGATTACTGTTAAAAAGTTCATATATATTGTCACCTTTTAGTTAATGAGTTATTAAAATAGTTAATAAAAATATTAAATTAAAATCGATTTATCTAAAAGCAATAAAAAGTCATTCTAATGAGGAACAAACACAGAATTCTGAGCGAATAAGAAGAGAATTTGCTGAAAATTCAACCAAAATACAAATTTATAATTTTGTTGAAAAACATAAGATGATTTAATCAATATAAAATTTAACAGTAGTAATGGCACAATGAAAATGAGAGACTGTATCCATGAAACAAAATCTAGATGTATGCATGATAAAATTATGTATTATAAGATCTGTAGAAGATTTAAGGCTGACTCCAAGAATTAGCTCTTTTTTTTTCCCAAGTCCACATGCAATGAGATAAAATATTGCTTTTTTAATGCAGTAAAAGAATCCTATACTCTAAAAAACATTTCAAACATTAACCAGCAG
Organism: Argiope argentata; assembly: GCA_026289955.1. Taxonomy (NCBI): domain Eukaryota; kingdom Metazoa; phylum Arthropoda; class Arachnida; order Araneae; family Araneidae; genus Argiope; species Argiope argentata. Next base: position 6,962,705 of record JAOUZG010017606.1, on the reverse strand, counting down.
AATCTCAAGAGCAAAAACACTAAAGCAGTATATGATATAACTGAAAATATTGTTATGGATACTTCCATCAGGGTTCTTTTGCCAATTTGTTGGTCAATGAAATAAATTTGGTCAGAAATTATTTACACGACGTTTATTATACACGATAACACAAGTATAAAGACTACAAAAATAAAGCTGAGACAAACATAGGCAACACACTACAGCAAACAGAAGCTCACAAATAGCAATCGGTAGTAATAGCAACCACAGCACATAAAGTGGCCAGGCAGAATTCAACAAGAGGGAATTTGCATGGCTTCACTCTATGATCTCTCCAAACATCTGTCAATTTACCACTATAGCTGCATTCTGCTAAGGACTCCCTACTACACAACTGGCTACACCACACGAGTTGATACTACTTCTACGGTAAGCCCCAGGACTTGGCATACAACTTAGTTCAGCAATTGCTTGAGCTTCAAGCAACACATTGTTCTTTGCTGAACTATTCTGTCATTGCTTTATTCTCTCGACAACTCAATGCACAACCACCACTAACTGGAGCAATGTGGTTGGGTTGATGGGGCTCCCAGCCCAGGCAGAGGCTTATCCCTGGTAATGATAGGATACATAGGACATTATGGTCTATATGTTGCCATGATTGTCTTTATAGTACATTGAGGGTACTGCAATCCTTTTATAGGTCCTGGAAGGAAGGCAGAGAGGTTTTGGACTAAGCAGGCATATCTTGTTTATAATTGACTGAAATGCTCAATGTTTCCAGTAATATCTATTTTGTTGCCAAGTTCAGAGATCCCTGGAGCAGCAAACAATCAGCACCCAACAGAGATGATAGTAAAACAGTCATCAATGATTGAACTAACTGTGCTGGGAAGCAATATCAGTGCTTTTGTTAGAATTTATATCATGATGGTTAATTTTGAATGTTATAAATTTTTGAAATCAGAAAGAGCAGCAAGTATATGCAGCAATTTAATCTGGCAGTAGTGTTTAAACTCTCATTTTTCAAAATGCCAACAAGTGAAGAAGTCAAAAATAAAATAATGACTAGCATGTTATATCTAAAAGTACAGTCTCTACACTTAATTTGTCATGTAAATATAATACATTAAAAAACAATGAATAGCTATGAATATGTTTTGGTTTTAGTGCACTTACTTAAGAAGTTAATAAAAATTATATAATAGTCTGTAATATAATCTAAAAGAAACAAAAAAGTTAAAAAAAAACAATTTCCACTGCAAAAATGAAAGAAGACAAGTGAATTCTAAAGAAGATAGTAGAACATAAGAAAAATGTAAGCAAAGGGTGTTTGTTCTGGGCACTTCAAACCACCTCTGAAATACTAGAGTGAAATTGCGATATTTTCACAATTTCACTCTTGTATTACATACACTCCTGTAAATACAGTCATTGCCAATAAAAATTCAAATCAATAAATAATAGATGCTTATTAGCTCAAAATTATCAATAATTTCTATTAAATTTTACATTTTCCTATTTTAGAAGATATAAATAATTTACAAATACTTAAACTGAAGCACATTGATTTTATTACAATTTAATTAAAGAAAGTCATATTGAAATATGTTCTAAATGTTAGAGTTGATTCAACTCATTGACAAAATCAACATCTAAAAACTGAGAAAATGCATCTGGCACATGACATTATAAAAAAAGTTTATCTTTATGATTGAAAAAAAAAACACAACTGTATTTTACAGAGTATGTTGTTTAATGAAAAATAAGTACGTATAATGAAGAATCAAAATAAATGAAATTAAATCACTTTTACTTTATGAATAATTGTTAAAATTATAAAGTTTACTCATTCTTCAAAAATTTTCAATAAAATATAGCTTTTGATAATTTAATTTGAATTCAAGCCATCAAATAATGTCATTCATTATTATAAATTCAGTCATTATTCATAATGAGAATATATATTTATAATATTAATAGATAGAGAACACTTATTATAACCTGATTTATTTATTTTTTAAATTAAAGAATAACACATTTTAAATATTTTGAATAATTACATTGAGTTTCATTATAATGATATGAGTTGATAGTTATCTGCTTAGTGTTTATGTACAATTTTTTTATCGATTTCAAAACTGATTTCAATCCGATAATTTTTATGCTGTAAATAATGTTCATTAAAAAATTAGGCATTCTAGATTTCGATGCTAAAATTTCCAGCAATGATTCTGGAAAAGAACCTTTAAAGCGCCCTTTCCTTGAATAGTAAATGTCTAACTAAGGAACCAATATTAAAAACAATTCAGGAGAAAATTTCTTTTATTTTAAATTTTTGACACAGTAAATAAAGCAAGCAGTTTTGAAATTAAGTATCAAACAATATCTTTAAGAAGACATAATATAAATCTAATTAGCTTTTTTCTTCAATACTATATCATTAATTGTAGACCTTGTAAGCAGCAAATAGTTTATTTCCTAGCTGTGAACCAGTATTTGTATTTCGAAAAATATAGCCAGAAATAAATCCAATTCCGAACGAAAACAGACCCATGTCACTTTTTGTTTACATTTTCGATACAGCTTTTCACTTCCTTCCAAATTTTGTTTTGTAATGTTATTGTTTATTTTTTTCGGCCATTTATTACTAATCAGCATTTCAATTATGTATTTGATGATAAGAAATAAAAGAAAAAAACCCAAATGTTCTAGGTATTCACAAAAATAATTTTTTTTACCATGTCAGTAAGAATCATGGCTTTGAAAGCTTGGATTTTATATTTAAAATTTGTTCATGAATGAATCATAAAATAAATAAAGTGATTTTTTTTATCAGGCACTATCTCCGGCTTTTGCTGAAAATTCCAGATTTTCAAATTCAATCCCTTTCTCTGTGAGAATGGAATTACAGTTCTGTGTTTGGCTTCATTGTTAAGGTGGGTTCACATAAGGCCAACTATTGCGCCCAATGGAAGATTATGTCTACGTTCGGAAAAATCACGTGACCACAATGAGACAATGGTAAACGGTTGTCCTGACGACAATACACTACACAGACTCAGAGAGTATAGAGACAACGATTGAGCACGATAGTCTCTCTTGTGTGAATCCAAGTTTATGCCTAATTATTCTATTCAATTTAAAAGTTCAAAAATTTTTATCATACGTCAGAGAGTACACCTTCATTCCTTTCTATTTGGAAAGAAATTAATTTTCCTTATGGTATTAAGTGTAATATGTATAATTCAAGAGCATGCTTTTTTTGTTATCAATGGAAAATCTCTATATTGCGTAATACATGGAGAATATTTCAATAACAGGCATATGAAATTTCTGCAGAAGGAAGGTGAGTGAATGTTTGGGAAAATACGACGTTTTAAAAACTTGGTAAAGAATTTAAAGATGGATGCTGTCAAACATCGCTGTAAATATAAGTGTGAATTGTGTAATGTAAGCTTCAAAACTGAAAGTTCACTTGCTTCTCATCGTCTTATACATACTGGAGAAAAGCCTTATAATTGCGAGTTATGTGATAAAACTTTTAGATACAAAGCAAGCGCTAGAAGTCACCAGATAGCTCATAACAAAGTAAAGCAGCTGTTAGAATGTACTTTATGCAACAAAAATTTTAATTGCTTGGGCTCTCTAAAAGCACACCAGATAAGTCATACTGGTGAGAAGCCTTACATGTGTGAGATATGCAGTAATGCATTCAATAACAAATCAAATCTTAAGAGACATCGCCGTACTCACACAAAAGAAAAACCATTTATATGTGAAATATGTCAGAAGGGCTTTGGCGACAGGTCTTCCTTCAACAGACATTATCAACTAGTACATGCTAATAATAAAAATCATATCTGTGATGTCTGTAATCATGCCTTTAAACAAAAATGTGATCTTATCCTTCATGTATTGATTCATACTGATGAAAAGCCTCATTCATGTGAATTTTGTGGTACTAATTTCCGCAAAAAATCTAATCTGACAAAACATTACCAAACTCATCTTAAGTAGGCATATTTATGTGAAATGTGGGATAAAGCTTTCAGTACCAAATCAGATCTTATGAGACAGCATTGCACTGCATTCACACTGGTGAAAATTCATTTGAATGTGAAATATATCAGAAGGGTTTTAGCAACAAGTTTGTCTTTAACAGACATTATCAAAAAGTGTATATTATTGAAAAAAAGAAATCATATCTGTGATGCCTGTAACTGTGCCTTTAATCAAAAATGTGATCTTATCCTTTATTTATCAATTTATACTGATGAGAAACCTCATTCATGTGAATTATATGGTGCTAATTTCCAATTCAATCTTGCCAAACAATACCTATCCCATCTTGCAGAGACAGTAAGCAGTGAAGAAACTTGAGATAAAAAGTTCAGTTGCACGTAACATCATCATATTAATTCTTAAATGAAAATTATTTACAAAATATCATGTTAGAGCAGTATAAATTTAAAAATGAAAAATTTATCATTACATTAAAATTTAATGAAATTGTTCTGAGAGATAACTTTATGATCAAAATATTTTGGATTCACAAGTGCAGATGGAATATTTGTAATTGTGTTACTTGTAATGAAAAACATGATGATACACCTGGTGCTATTTATACTGTCTAAGTCATGAATAATGATAAGAAAATCTTATACCTTCTTACTATTTACTTTTATAGCTATTTAAATAACTTTACTATTTGAATTTTAAAATTTGTAAATTATTCTGAATGTTTTATAAAACTATTTTATTCAGTTTTAATTAATTTCAGCATTCCTTAAATTAAAGTTTTTGTGTGCTATGAGAAAAACTTAGTGGTTACATATGTATAAATTGTATACCAGCAAGTCACTACCAAAGATAGCATGCTAATAAGTTTTTTCGTAGTTATTATTTGACAATTGACTGTTTCCAATGGCCACTAAAGTTTTCAAATGGCATGTAGTTAATACATAAGTATCAGTTTGTATAAGGGTGTAATATTTTCTGTTTTTATTCTTATTGTAATTTTGGTATTTTCGGCTCCCAGTTTTCTTGATGATTTTCAAATAATGCCAAACTTCATTAAACATAGTACAGTTATCTTGACAGTTATCCATGATATCAGAAGTATCTTTTATTGGACAATCTAAGACATTGAGTAGTTTTTTTGTCTTTGTTTTTAGGTAATTTTCTGTTAGCCGGGCAGCAGCAAAAAATCACCAAATATTGTAGTACTCTGCTAAATTTGTTACAGTAATTTTAAAGCAAAAAATCACCAAATAATGTAGGCCAAATTTCTCCGGCAATTTTTTGCTGCTGCCCGGCTTATGCAAAAGTACCATTTTTTATTGAGGAACCCAAAGTTTTGCATGGTTTTTAAAATCTTTACAAATGAAATAACTGTGATATTGATGGATGTTATTGATGATATAACTATGATATATATTTTCCAGACATGAAGTTAATATAATAATAATAATAAAAATATTTTACCTTTTGGATTTTCTAGAGTAATAAATTTTTAAAGATCAAAAAAATATATTTTTATAGATTTATGATACATATATATACATTTATATATAACAAAACATAAGAACAAAGACAAATATATCTACTTATTTTACTGAATAATTAACTGTATCATGGAACGAAAAATAATTCAATATCTCTGCAAAAGATCTTGTTTAAATATTACAAATGAAAAGTAAAATCATAAAATATATAGTTATATTAAACAGATTTTTTTAAAGATATAATTCAGTAATAGATAAACTATAGTCCTTAAGCTTGATCTTCTAACCAGACCTTTTCTGGCCTTCCAGAAATTTCAATATAATAATGTCAAAATTTTTTCTTTCTCAGAATTGCTATATTTATTATAAAATATCTTTGTACTCATTGGACTATTAATTACTTTAGTGTAAAAAAAGTTTTTAAATTCTTATTTGAGTTTCATAATGCATTATATTAACCATCATTTTTCTTCTATCTGTCTTTAAAATAGTTTTTCTTTCATGTTGTAATGTCTTTGGTAATTTTGTTTTGTTTGTATAATCTTTTTCAATTTTTTTCTTATTTGTAATTAAACTGGAATTTAAAAAATTGTCATTTACCTGAATAAAAGAATGATTTAGCATACATAACTGTAAATTACAATTTTGTTCACAGAACATCTTAATTTTGTAAGTAAGATGTTGTATTTTGTAAACTGTGTATCCTATTTTTCTTGCATAAATGCATAAAAATATAAAATGTGCAATCTTTTCAAATTCTCTTATCAAAATGTGTGAAAAAAAAATAAAAGGTTTTTTTTAAGCTTTTAATTTTGTTATGTGTATTATACAAATTTCTGATAGTGATGCATATGCACAATTTTTTTTATTTGTCTGAGTAGAGACATTTTTTTAAAAAAAATTACCATTTAATGATTCATTTTAATATATATATATAATTTTTAAAGGTATGGAATTTTAAAAACATATTTACTATTATTTTTTTACTTGAACCTGAAAGAAGTTAGAGATTAGGATTTATAGCTTTAAAGGCTATTATCCTCTGTTTCCAGATAAAGACAACAAAAAATCAATAAACACAAGAGCATCGGGCACAAATACAAAAACAAATTAAAGTTTCAGTCAATTTTAAAGCAGTTCTGCTGATGCTATTTACTACATTTTCGAGATTATATAGTTCCAGTGAAAAGATGAGGTACAAAAAGACAGAGCTCCTGCAGCATAGAATGGTAATAAAGGAAAGAGACTCAAAGAGGCTTCAGCAGATAGTGGCTATTAAAATTAATAGATATTGAAATAATTCAATGCTTGAAGAGAATTTTGAAGATTGTTTTTGTTTACAGTTATTTTACCTAAAACATTTTTGAAGGAAACAGCTTGTCTATCTAACTGTAGAAACATCCACAACTTGTCTCTATAATATGTATACTTTTTGCATAAGAGAATCATCTGTTCAATGTCGTTAATGCTATTACATTCATGACAAAGGGGATCATTTTGGAGATTAAAATGATTCAACAGTCCTGGTGTTATTATTGTTAGTCTGATCAAAACAATGCCTTCCCTCCGATTTTTGGACCAAGAAGATAGTTCTTCAATGTTAGGGATGTCTCCTAAGAAGATGAAATATTCACTATGTCTATAATTATTGGTTATGATCTGCTGCAATGCTTCCTTCAGGCTCAAAATTATATCTTCAGGAGCGATCCATTCAATCCAAGATGTATTTTCTGTTACTTCTTTGGCTAAGCTGTATCCTGGGAACTTGTTTCAGATTATATTCGAGTGACCAGGTATCCACAGGAAGGATATTTTTTGGTTAACTGTTTCAATCTTGGAGGCTATACTTTGAATAATTTTTGACGATTGGATGGAGATATTTTTGAATGATTTCCAAAGTAGATATCATACTATTTTTTCCAGGGACAACGAGAACATCTAGAGCTTCCGCAATGGCAAAATTTTCTGCAGTAAAAATGCAATTGACAGGATAGACTCAAAACATGAATTTTTGGGTAGAAGAAAAACCAGCAACTGAGGTGTGCTAGAGAGTTTTAAATGCATCAGTAGCAATAATAGAATGGCCAGGAAAGAAATTCTGTATGCATTCATTTAAGTAATTATTAATTTCAGTCAAGTGTAGGTTTTTATTTTGAAATTTAAAATCCATAAGAAAAGTTCAATATAGTTAAGAGTTATTTGATGGGTTTTCATGCCAGTTGATAATTTGGTTGGTGGAGATGTTCTTGAGAATAATCGGAATGGATTTTTTTACTTTGGTAGTTAATTGAATGTTGATTATCATGGGAGTACTCTTTTAGAATTGGGGAATGTACATCATTATCTGTTTGTTTAATAAAAAACTGGGAAGCTAGTCGATTGATTTTTTCTGAAAGTTTCCTGAGAATCAATTTTCATGACAACATTCGGAGTTCATTTTGGGAAGCCTAAAGCACTTGTTAGAACTATAGTTTGAATAGTATTTGCTTTAAACTGAGTCATAGAAAACCTGTTGATTACGGTGCAACCATAAATGAATTTGAGATTTTTAAAGGTTACCGAGTTATGATTCTTTTTAGAAACATGAATACCAAGAAATTGAATCGTTTCATTCCATTCTAAAGGGTGTCTGCTATAAGAAATGCGTGGATAAGTTAGAATGTTCATGGAAATCATGCATAAAGATAACTAATACAATTGGTGAAAGAACATTGTCCTCAGGTATCCATTATTCAATGTTCGGTTACTAGAAAGGGAGTGCCTCCAGCTAATCTGGAAAGTTCTCATTTGAAGGAATTTAGACTACCACTTGGCCATGTTGCTTGTTATACCAAGCTGTAGGCATTTAAAAATAGGACTGTCGATATGGACATAGTCATATGCATTTTTGATATCAAGATTCACAGCAACGAAGTATTTCTTTTGTGCGTGTGCTTCTGTGTATATTGCAGTTGTAATATACATAGCTTAATTGTAAATTGCAGTTTGATTATCTCTGAAGGGCATGAAACCATGTAAGTTATTGTGTAGTTTTTTGTTGTTACAGATTAGATAGTAAGTAATGCGTTGAATGAGGATACGTCCAAAGAGTTAGCAAAAAACGGAGGTTAGGACAATGGACCGATATTAAGAAGCTTTGGTTTCATCTTTGTTAGGTTTCGGAATTGGAATAATTAGAGCGTGTTTACATTGTTTGCAGATGTCAGCTGAATCAAATCGGCTTGATATAGTTACAAAATAATTTGAGGTTGATTATTATTGAGATTTTTGAACCAGACGTCTGGAAGTTGTCAGCTCCAGGAGTAGAATTTTTACTTAGATGGATTTCTTCTTTAGTTCCCCGATTTAAAATTTATTACTGAGGAAGGGATTTATTCGAGATAAATCCATGATAATAGGTTCGATGTTTTATTTTGATCAGAAAAAGTCTGTAAATAATTCGGTATGCAGGATCGCATATATAACGATTGTTTTTTATTATAATATTGTTGTGTTTCGGATTTGTGTTATTTGAAAGTTTATTTAGAATTTTAAAGAACGTTTTTGGATTGCAATATATTTACAAATTTTTTCCTAATATTTTGTTTCTGCCGTTTTAACGAAAAAACGAGGCTAATTTGCAAATTTGTTGTGTTTTATCCAATGTGTCGCGTAAATGGTTTTGAGTACCTTTTTATTTCGCAAGTACTTATTGAGCTTTTCGTAATTGTGGTAAGAAAGATGATTCAATCTTTCAAAGGAATATTGGGTGGCATTTTAAAAAATTTCCGTGATTGTTGTGTGATTCTTGTCTAATTAATTGTTTTTAAGTTGTGAGTGACACTTTTCATAATTAACCAGGAAACAACTATCTGGCTATGATCTCTATTGAAAGTTGAATCCATTGTGTAAAACGAGGTTTGATTATGAATATCATATGAACAGAGAGTAAGATTTAAGATGGATTGAGTTCTTAATTTTTTGTGAGTGGGAATAGATGTATTATGAAATGTGAATAAGTTAGCCGATCAACGAAATCGTTATTCAGAGCCAATGAACGGGTTGCTCTCCAAAGAGTGTGACGCAAATTAAAATCACCGAAGATGAAAGTAGGTAAAGTAAAAGAACCAAAGAAGTGTTTTGCCCGATAAACATCAAAACTTTGGGGAGCATATAAATGAATAAAGTTGAATTTAGTATACTTCGACTGCCAAAAGCTCCAAGTTAAAATCTTCTCTAATGTTGCTGGGGATTATTCTTCCGGACATATTAGCAGGAATGCCGGTAAGAGAAGACCACCACCTGGTCTACTTTGTCTGTTTGTGCGAAAATTTATTCTGTTTGGAACGAAAAAAGTTTCTGAAATGGAAAGAAATGCCTCTTGAAGATCCCAAAAGGAAGAGGTAGAAAATTGGGAAATTGAAAGCCAGAGCTTTTTTCCTTTAATTCCTCTACAACTCCTTTGTAGAAAGGTCATAACAAACGACAGTTAAAATGATTATTAGAAACTGATTCTCTGCTTGAGACTTTAAAAAGGCAGGAAAGCAAAAGGGATTCAAAACCCACGAGGCTTGTTAGTTCAAGCCGGATTTTTGCTTGAATGTGAGTATAAGCTATTCCATTAATTAGGAAAACGCGAACAAAAAAGGAAAAAGAAGTAAAACCCATCCAAAAGTGAAACGGCTCTTTTTTTGAAGTTAAACTTTAAGGGTCACCTGCATCCCATTGCATCGGGAAGGTTGTAGTTTGAGCCACAAACTTTGTTGCTTTTTCTCCCCTCCCAGGGGATTTGTTTGATTAAATATGCTGGCAAAATTTTTCAATAATTTTAATCCAGTTTTTTGAAAAATTTTAATTAGCCTAATTGTTTGCTGTTCTGACTTCTCTGCGATATTTTTGACTATTTTGCTCCACTGTTTCCTCGACTTCACTCACAAACATATTTGTTTTGGCCGCATTGGAATAACTTGCTTTTGAGAATTGTTGGTAGAGGCTTCTGGTCTCTCCAGCCATTAGTTGGTTTCAACATTTAAAAGCTAGCATTTTTCGTTCTCTGATGTAATGGGAACAAGATTTCGATGCCGCTGAGTGTGAATTCTGGGAATTAATGCACTTTTCGGGACTTTGACACTGACCATTATATGTTTCACCACGTAAATAACAGATATCTTTGACTCAAATTCTAGTTGGATGCAAAAACTGTGACATCTCAGGCATGTATAACTTTTCATCAGGAAAATTAACAAATGAAGAGAGTTTTTTCAAGTCTTTGTTGGCTCCTATAAAGATTTTACTATTATCACTAAACAAATTTGAGCAGTTGCCTCGACGGGAGAAGAATCTTGTCAGGCAAGCAATAAATGTTTGAGATGTCAGGTCAAAAATTATCTTAAGATGTAGTCAGTAACTTATTTTTTTAAAGAAATCGGAGCTTTTGTAAAGACAATGGCAACACGTTATTACAAGCTGTTTTTTTTTTAGATGCTCGTGCAGATAGTAAAATTTTTATTTGTTGCCTTCAGATTTTTGATGACGCCAAAAACCTTATTCCAAAAACAACATAATGTTCTGATATGATAAAAAAATGGATTTTTTTTTTTAAATTTACTAAACCAATATTGCATATCTAAAAATCTGAGTAAACTTTAAAAATAGGATTGATTTTTGGTTTCTTAAATATTTAAAAATTTAATGAAACTTCCTGAAAAATGACA
>JAOUZG010017606.1:6936131-6951123 GCA_026289955.1 Argiope argentata | reverse complement strand
TTAATTCTTTTAAAATATTTTATTTAAAAATGTTAGGGGCCAACGAACAATTATTGGTACGAATTTAGTATAATAATTAAGAAAACTTAAAGAAATTTTTCCTTTGAGGAATTTCTAAAAAAAAAAAACGATTTAAAAATCTTTCTAAAAAGAGTTTTTGAACAACAAGGAAGTATAAACTATATTAATTGAAGCTGCTGTTTTTCTTCACCTCTTTTTTTGAGTATTTTAGCTAAAATATTTCTTTTTTTTTTCTTTCTCTTCTTTTTTGAATTGAAAGGTGAGCTGATAAAAAATTACAAATTCTAGATCGTATTTTTGTAACAATTTGAAGCGAAAATAAAAAATGCTTTACTTATATATAATACTAAAGGTTCCCAATAGCATCTTAATCCTTATTCATAAAAACCAGGATTGTCTACATCATGTTTCCTGGTTTTTCTAAGAGTTTAATAAATCTGCCACTTAAAAATTTCGTGTATATATCAGTAATTTTTAATTAAAAATCTAATTATTTTTGCAATAAAAGTGCATTGTGGGCATAATAATTAAAATATAATAAGCATGCTAATATCCTATCAAAGGAACAAATATTTGATCTGAAACTTTTTTGAGAGGCGAATTTAAAAAAGATTCAACAAGACTGATTACACTTTCCATTTCCACTTTTCTTTTTCTTCTAAAATGTACTTAGATAATCAAATTAATAAAGTATAATTGGAATTCTATAATATTTTAAATATAAATATTTAGATTTCACATTTCCATTTATAAAAATTGAATTTCTTATGGCTTTTACATTTTTTTTAAAGTCTGGACTCCTAATCTTGATGCAAAACATTATTGTGTGCCCTGTGCTATTTACTCCAAAACTGTAAGAAATAGATCGCAGGAAGGGTGAAAGGACAGAGCCCCTCCCCCTCAGGTTCCAGAGGCCCATTCAGGTGAGTTGAGTGTCACTTTTTAAAAATATTTTAAAATAAGAGTTTTCTGATTGTTGGAAATTCAATTTTTGGATATTAAAAATATGAAACAGTTTTTAAATTTCGTTTCAGCTCCAAGAAAAGCTTTTCATTATTTCCTCGGCTTACCTAATATGCATAGAACAAATGTTACAACATTATGCTTTATCTTCTTATGGACTCCCTTGCACAATCTGCAGCTGTAGTTTTTAAATTGATCATATTATAAATAAACTAATCACTACCAATTACCAAATTCATTCCATTTGTAAAGAAATATTTTTCTTTACTTGCTTGAGACATGAAGCATACATTGAATGCTTGGGGTTTTTGCATGATACAATATTTATAAAAATTCAAGTCATTAGCATTAATTTATTTTAAAATTTTATTTTCTTGATTTTAGGGATATTTCTAAATTAAGTTTTATTGATATGGAATATATATATATTATGTTTTTTAAAGGGATTGTCATTGTGCATATATTTTCTGTTTGGCTTTTATATATATATATATATATAAAATTTATCACTTTATATTGTAGCTAGTGAAGGTCGCGATACGAACCCGCTACTCTAAGACCCGTAGCACGGTAACATAACCACAATACCAAAAAGTCGACTTCAGTATCGTAGATGTTATCTGGCTTATAAGGATAGCGCTACAGTACTCCCCCAGCAGAAAATTTATCGTTTCTCTGAGTCGGCAAAGAAGCGAACGATTTTTGTATTTCGCAAAGCGTTATGGCGAGTTGCTGCTTGCTCGTCAAGGGAGTCTGACGATTTTTGTCTGTTTGCTTGCTTACGTCAAGCGAATCTGACGATTTTGCTGCGGGTAGATGGCGCCACGATTGTTGTGTTGTCAAGGTCACCAATGTAGCTATTGAAGGTTGCGATACGAACCCGCGACGCTAAGACCCGTAGCAGAGTAACATAACCACAACACCAAAAAGTCGACTTCAGTATCGTAGATGTTATCTGGCTTATAAGGCTAGCGCTACAATATGGTGTATATGCTCTAAATTTCGTCTAAATGTATTGGTTACAGTTAAAAGTTTTTATACAACATGAATTTTTTATTCCTGTATTCGTCCTCATCCCTTAAAATTCTCATAAGATTTCAAAAGTACCATTGTTAAATATTTGTACTATTTGATCGTCTAGAATAAATTTATTCAATACTGTAACCAATCAAAATACTGTAGATAAAAATGCCTTATGGAAAAATATTGTTAGTAGGAATTTTAGTATTTTTTAATGTTACATAAGCTAATTGTTTCTTTCTTTCTTTTTTTTTGTCCTTAGGATACTGGATAATGAGGAAATGCACCACGAGTGATGCCACTGAAATAATTTGAAAAATAAATGATTTTTACAGCCTTTTGAGTTATTTTTTCATTAATTAATTTGTGTGTGTGTGTTGTGATTAATGACTCTTGCCTTGGACAAGCCCCAGCTGATACGATCAGCAGAAGGTTTAAACCTAAGAAATGCTTCTCTTTGTTTTACAAGTAGCGCCATCTAGGACCAAGAGTACGACTTAGCTACTCACACGTCACAACCCTTTTTAGGGGGCGGACTTCATTCGTGCAAATTCATTCATTCATCTCAGATCGTAATTTAGACCTGGAACAGAGAACGATCACCTTTGACCCAGTACCCCCAGTGATATTACTCTCGATATGGAGGACTTTGCGACCACGAACAGATTTAACGAGCGCCTGTCGCCATTTACTCGGGGAATCTTTTGGCCGGTGAGCTTCGAACCCGTAACCTAAGGAGTACGAGTCCAACGCTCTACAAATCAGGCCATCCCGGCCACTAATTTATTTTTAATGCAGTGAATGATATTTAAAAAATGATTCTTGTACTATGCCATAATTTTTTAGTATCAAATATTTGAGCTTACAAGCAATTATGAACGAGGAGTTGAAATTGATTTAATAATAGGCCAATTAGAATGAAAATTTTTCTATATAGGCTGATTTAATTTTTTTAACTCCAAAATGGTAACTAATGAGCATAAAGCAATCTATTGTCAACAATTACTTTAACTAATAAGTAATTGTTGACAACAGATTGCTTTATGATCATCTTAATTTCTATAGAGGAAAAAGTCGTGATGATAAAAAAAAAATGTTCATGGTAAATAATTTATTAGAATCATTTACCATGAATTTTGATTAATTGAACTTTGACCTTTTGATTTAATAAAATCACTTCAATTCCTAACAGGGATAAATTATATTTCCTGTGCCAGAAAGAGTAGAAGTAAATTAACTATACATTTTATGCCATTTTGCATAATATTTAAATATGAATTTACAGGAAAAGTAGATGCATATAAATATTCATCGCATATTTATATAAAGTTAGTTTAAATAAATTATCTATACTTTAGTTTTTAACTGAATCTTTAACTGAAGCATCTGGGAAATAATAATAAATGAATATTCAATATAAATTTAGCGAAATAAAGTAACAATATTTTAATTATAATTTCAATTGAAAGTTTTTATTTCCTCTCAGTGCATTTCAAACCATGTAATAAATTTCATGTAAATTTATAAATTGCCTTACTGATAATAACCCTATACAAATCATGGCTTTGAACGCTTTTGAGAATTCCCAGTGATAGTCTCATGATGAATAATTTTCTGTTTTTTATTGTTTAAGGCAACCAGGGACCTTTAAAAATAACTTTTTGCAATTTTCATCTTAGTAATTTGAAATTTTACAGGAATTAAGAGTAATACTATAGGAGATGATATATAAAAATTGTAAAGTATTGTGTTAATTTATTTATGAGTTAGGGGGGTTAACATGATATTTAATAGCGATAAATAACATTAATGAAAAATGCTCCATGCGCTCCAAACTTGTTCGAAAGCACTCCAGTTTTTATTATTACTTACTCAAACCCTTTTAAAACAAAAGTTGGGATTAAACGAAGTTTGAGTTCAAAATATCAAAATTAACCAATGTAATGACTTAAAATTACTGATTTTTTAAAAAAAGTTTAAATATTTTTGAGTTATTACTTTGAGTACGAAATATCATAATTAACCGAACTTCAAGATTAATAAATAAACATAAGAAAACTCATAAATAAATAAACATCATGATTTGAAATTTTGTGTGTCATCTCCTAAAGTGTTACTCTTGGGGCCTGCAAAATTTTTCAAATTGCTAAGGTGGAAATTACAAAAAATAACTTTAAAGGTTACTGGTTGCCTTAAGTGAAAACATGCTTTGTAATTAAAAGAAAATAAGAAACATGTATTCAAACAATATTTTTAGGGTATTGATAACAAGCATTTTTAGTTATGAAATATTTGAGCTAACAATAAGTATTTACTTAACTTTTTATTATGGAAACTCATTTCCAAATAGCTTTTCTGTCTTTAAATTTGAATAATGAGCTAGCTAATTTGTAAAGTTAATTTCTTGGAGATTGGAATATTTTAATCTTCAACCCAAATTGCTGACAAAAGACAATGCCGGACGTAAAAGTAAAATTCTTTGCTTACATTTTTTACATAATATTCAGCTTTCCAAAAAATTGAAATATTACTACCCCCTCCCCCCAAAAAAGAGATTTGAATTATATTCCATTTTAAGCTTAATTGCTGAAGAAAACAAATGTACTTTAATATAATTAATTTCCGATCTTTTCATGCCTACAAAATTGTTTAGTTATAATAAATTACAGAGAAAGATAAGGAGTAATATGAATTATACTAAAACTAGCTCTTACCTGCGACTTCGTACGCATGGAAATTTTGATGTGTATATGTGAGAACTGACAGTCTAAAATGTTATCGAAACCGTATGAATGCACAAATTTTCAACGTCAATTGGAGCAACGCAAAGACATGAATTTTAAGCACCAGTTGGGGTAACGCAATGCAGATTAGAAAATTTTAGTTTCAATTCATCTGTTTTATTTTCATTCCAAAGCACTTCTGAAGGAATCAAAAGATCTATTAATTAACAATGTTTAATTTTAAATTTATCATACACTACAAAAATAAACGGAGTCGTTTGAAATAATCGTTACGTCTAACATCATTAGCGTGGGGGGGATGTTATGTTATTAAAACCATAAGGGTACATTTCCGTTTGTCGGGCGCAAACGAATAATAGCCAAAGAAATTTGAGAAAATTTGGCGGAATTCAAAATTATTTGCTAACGGAAACATATCACTTTAAGCATATATAAAAAATATATAGCTAACAAAAATACAATTTAATTACAAAACCACACAGTGGAACAGTTTTAATATATAGTCATTTTCGCCCCAAAAAAAAAAGTTTGCAACCAAATTTTAGCGAAATGGCATTTCCAATCACAAGGTTTCGATGCCCGTTGCAGCAAATTAACGGAAAATATCAATAAATGCAGTAATATGGAATGCACTAAAAATTTAATCCAAAACTATGAAAATTGGCAAAAGAAATAAGTACAGCAAGAGAAAAATCAAGAGAAATGAATAGGAAATAACGAATTATATTAAAACAAGAACAGCATTAAAAAAATTAATAACATTCCTTTAGAATAGTAAGATAATATTAAAAGAACACCGGAAATAGAAAAATGAAAACAAAAGATTCAAAAGGCTCAAGCAGATGTTTTCAGATGTATTTATTTTTGGGCAGAAAAGTTAGTTTTTAATTAATAACCACTCAATTAACCGGAATAAAAATTAGCCTATGTTCTTCTGTAGACTATAATCTATCTATGGGCTAAATTTCATTGAATTTCCTTCAGCCGTTCTGGCGTGATTGAACCACATCATCCATCCAAACTTTCACATTTATAATAGTAGTATAGATTGATATTTTGGTCAAATTTTCAAGTTGACTTTATAATGGAGTGCAAACAGTTAATTCAGAATTCAACTATATAAAAATTACAATATAGAGAATATTTCAACTTAATTGGCATCCATACAACATATAACTGTTACATAACATCTTGAAGCAATTTGAACACACAAACGTAGCTTTAATCAAGATAGAAACAAAGTATTCAAAACTATTGAGTACAGTAAAAATCCATTCTACATAATAGAAATTTTACATCAAGGACAATTATAAATCAGTGATATGGTTGATGGGTTAAGGTTCAACTTTTTTGGGGGGAAATACATGCTTCATAGATCGTTGCAAATAATAATAATAAAATGTACTCTGTCATATATAGTGATCAAGATGGCAGGCATGAAAATATTGTTAAAGGAATGCAGCCTTGTATAGAGATGAATGAATGTGTTATTATTTTTGAATTTTGTCCCTTTTTTGTGATAAGTACATTATCCCTGAAAATTACATTAAAATTCTCTTTGTAACACTTATAGGAGATATGATAAAATAATATCTGTCAATAAAATTTACAATGATCTAAATAATAGAATGTAATTTTATTATTATGATGGTGAGAATATGATGTTTTCGTTTGATGTCTTCGAAGCCTCAAAATTGCACTGGTAGAAAATGGCGATTTTTGGCTTTTAGAGTTATTAGAAAACGATACAGGAGGTTGTCACATTTGGCAACTTCTTGCCAACAAAAAGCTGTAACTGGGCATGAATGCCCTCCATATATTCTTTTACCTGGTTACTAAAGGGCATGGGTCTTAAGAAGTAATCCAAGATCGCAGAAAAAAAAAAAAACTGGAATTAACACAAAATACCAATATATACAAATGTAAGGTTTTGAGATGAGAAACAGCAACAAAAACGACAATCGCTTTTTAAAAAAATTACTAATACAATAGTCATTTGATGATTTCAAACCTAAATTTCACACACACATTATTATTTGTTTTAATTAATTTACGTCCATTAACCAGTCTGATGAAATTACGAAGTTCCTCTCTCTCTAATGATAATTTTTTTAAACTTTCATTTTCAATTTTTCTAGCTCGCGAACAAAGTTTTGGAACTCAACCGATTTTAAGATTTAAAAAAAAAAAAATTTTTTTTTGACGAAAAGTTTACTATTACTGGAAGCTCTCGTATATGTGGTAAAATCCAATCAATGAAATGCAGATTGATATTAAAATTATATTCCAATATTTACTGTAATTTCAGAAATACAATTGTAAGAATGAGTTTATAATATCATTAAAGAATAAATATAATATGCGTTTTACAAAATTGCGATAGTTAAAACAGGGGAAAAAAACTATATTCTTTTGAGTGCGAGATTAATTATTTAAAAGTAAGAAATCGTAAACCGGAAGATGACGCCATTTCATAAAAATGACAAACAAAAAACGATAGTAACTTTAATTAAATATTTCAAATACTGGCAAAATAAACCTCAAATGTCATTAGTCAAGGTCATTCGCTATCTACCAAAGAAAAAACGAATATTTTTTTCCCTTAAATTTTAGAGAGACACCCAAACATCATGTTCTCGCACGATAAAAGAAATTTGCCGTTTAGAAAATTTTTGAAGCGATCGATTTTCTGATGAAAAGAGCTTATCATTTTCCTACATATCGACACATCAGTAATTTTATAGTCACTCGATTGTTCCAAGCATCTTTAATGACAAACTAATTAAGACAAATAATCCAAAAAATAATAATGTTCTCACACGATAGTTTGGAAATTGCAAGGGCAAATTTCAATTTACATATTTTTTAACAATATTTTCAAAGCATATCGAACAAATTCCTTTTAAAACAACTTTGAAATTCAAAGAATTTTCTTTTCATTGATACAAATTTTATTTCTATACATTTTTCTATAATTTTAATTAATTTTTTAACATTTTACAACAATCCTTTTATTGTTTTTGTTATAGCTTTTTTTTATAGATGTTCATCGAAATGATATTGAATACAGTTTTTGTGAGGAGAATATCGTTGCTCTGTATTAAGAAAAAATATATATACTGCTATCTCAAATTTTAAGTTATCATCTGAAACACATAATTGTTTTTAAGACATGGGATTTCAATCCGACAGAAAAACATCACACTCTCGCATTTTGCAATCACCAACATTTAAAAAAAGCAATGCTTTTCGGTGATCTCCCAATCAGTCGAGTTCTAATTTTTTTCCTTCTTTTTTTTTTTTTGGAAAAATTAGTTTGAAACAATAACGTGAATGTGTCGATATTCAGAAAACAAAGATTCCCCCACATATCTCAAACTCATTCCAGCTTCAAAAAAAATTTTAAGAGGTTTTTTTTTTCCTTCAAAAATCTGATTTAAATTTGTTTGGAATGATCACGTGACTATTGTATTGAGCAATCGCCATCTTTTAAAATGAATGGTTCCCCCACTAATTTCCTCCATTTCAAAATTATTCTATCTTCATAATCTACATATATATAGCAAGAAAGTTGAAAATTAAGAGAAAAGCATAATTTATGATAAGTTCTTTCGCTGTTTCGTGTGAATTCCCATTTTCTTCTTTATGCTTCTTTGGGCGATACTTTCTTCACGACCTATTCTCTTTATTTTCTGAAAGAGCATTTTAAGATTACGAAAACCAAACAGCACTGTGTCCTCACATAATAAAATACCGATAAATGAGGCAAGCTGAAAACAAATTCATGCTGAGATATTTCAGACTAAAACTTGAAATCATTATAAATTTTAATAAATGCATGTATGAGAGAAACTGTTATTTTATACGAATATACAGAATATGATGCAAGCTTGAAATTTTGCAATCAATACTTTTAATAATTCAAGAATATTAAATGAAAACTTATATTAAACATATTCATGTTATAGTTATGTAAATATTCAGCTTTCTTTCTTCTTTTTTTTGTTGAAAGGTGTCATAATAGGCATATGTGTACTATATGATGTAGTACAATATTTAGCTTACCACCATTATTGCCATTCTTCAGCTTAAATAACCACAATTATAGACACTTCCAGATTTCATATATTTAAGTCATTACATTTTTGAATTATTGTGTTTAAAATGCTTGTTAAAGTATACATCAACAGACAATCAACACTTGACAAATTTGAATTTAAATTAAACAGTTTTGATGGTAAATCTGTGATGTAAATTTTATTCCTGTACATTTCTATTTTGAAGTTATTGTACTCAAACAGCCAAACAAAATTTCCTTAAAATAGATTTCATTCAAAATTTGATAATCTACACATTTGGATGAGAGACCACATGCCACATTCCATCTATCAAGTTCAAAGCTCTAAGTTATCATGCTCACAGAGACAATTTCAAAAACATGATTAATCTAGACTGAAAGACCCTAGCAATATACATTTATTGTACAATATTGTATGGTGTTAAACTATATTTGTGATTTTATATAATATCATTGGATATTTTATGACATAAACAATATTGTATTATATAATACTGTTCTAGAAAGTCTGAAATGTGGAAATCTGTAAAAATCTCGAGTTTAAATTTTGTGATGATTTCAGACCTTTCTCTCAGTTGACGATTCTAATATTTTCTCATTATTATTTCATATGTAAGAAAATAAAGTCAAATATAAGAGGTCTTATCTGTAAGTTTATTGCACATGCCTCAGTGCTACAACTACTTAAAAATATATAATTATATATATATTTACATAATAGATAATAAAAAAATACCATTGAAAATATTAGTTGATAGTCAAGGAATGTTGTCAGTCTTACATAATCAGTCAAATACACAAGATTAATTAGTCACAAAAACTGCTAACTTGATGATGAAATGCGTAATCTTCCATTTTTAGGAGGAGTAATGGGAGACACTGTGGTACTAGAGGGTGAGCCTTGAGTTTGTTGTGGACCTTCATAAGGTACATAGAGGCAAATGGCATCAGGCGAATTCATTCTGGAATTGGGAGGGGATTGTTTGTAAGCAGCCTGAACACTTTCTTCCAAGTCCACATTGTCATAAAGAGATACAGCACGCTGGAGTGGATAACCTGCACACACCGAAGAAGGACTAGACAGTTCTGAGGAAATATCATTTGTGGAAGCTTCAGACATGCTTGGTCGTCTAGGAAATAATTTTGGAAGGGTTTTACCATCCACAGAGTTGGTGTCATCGCGATTGATTGGGCTTTGGGAGGCATTTCTTTCTAATGTTCCATTGCTATCATTGCTGAGGTTAGATTGACCACCATTTGAAAGAGTCTGGAACAAAAAGTATTGTTATAAATTGCTTTTATCTTTGAATCTAAATAATAAAAAAAGAAAGTTTAAAAAGGATTCTACATACCTAGTAATATTATTTTGGATTTTTAATGAAATATAAATTTTAGTTATAAATTCCTGCTCTTTACGCATGTACAAAAGGTGGTCTAATTACTAATTTTTAAACTGCTGGAGACAACAATATAAGAAAAATGCATTAAATTACATAAAGAGTATGTTAAAAATAAATTTTTAACAGCATTGAAATTACAATGAAACCAACTTTCATACAAGTTACTTGAGATTTTAGTAATCGTATTCATTAAAATAATCTTAATACATTAAAATGTATACAAATAACTTTTACTCATAGAAGTGTGGCACTAACTAAGCTTTGAAATTTTGAATATCATTATTTTAGATGTTTTTGGATCCTTTCAGTGATTGCCTGCCAATCCACCAATTTACTAACACATTATACTAATTGATCAATGGGATTCATATTCATAACTCTGTTAGTTCTGGTCATAGAAGAGAAGCTTTAAAACTTTAGGGTCTGAAGAACATTTTTTTTAAATATGAATAATTGAGCAAGGTATTGTATAAGAATTGACTTATTTATGGATTTCAATTACAAAATATATTTTTTATATCATTAAGTATTTATGTCTAAATGCACTTAACTATAATTCCCATGATTTAGAAATTAGGCAATGTGAATAATTAGAATATACATTTTGCATTTAAAATATATAATCATTAACTTACTTTTATTGTTATTATTAGAAACATTAATATATGAAATGTATGGTCTTAAATTATGTAAAGTTTACTGTCAGCATGCATGATAAATTTAGACTATACGGTGTCTTGAATTTAAAAAGAAATCTGCATTTTTAAAATGCAGAAATGTGAACTAAGAAAATTACTTACAATTGTGCGCAAATGGTGTGGATAGAAACCAAACTAGTAATGTTAGGGTTTGTAGCTGCATAACATGATCATTAGACAAAAATGATCGTTGTGTCCGGAGGTTGTTAACTGGCTTATGAAGCTACCACCATATAATCATTAATCTATTTTTATTTCAAAGTAAAATGAAACTCTCAAGTGTAAAGATTCAATAGTGCAGTTTCAGGCTGTTCTTTGCTTACCTATTTTATTTCAATTCTAGAATATATAAGTTTTGAAATATAAGGAATATAAGTCCCAGATCATGCACATTCTCAAGTTCTACTTTTTGGCCAATTTGGTTTCAAATACATTTCTATACATGAATTCTATACATGAATCTATATTTGAAAGCTTTTTTTTTGTTCGAGTAATTTAGTGATTATGTAAGCTTATTTTCTATTTTATAATGACACATGTTCACATGACATCAACATTTGTATCCAGATGTTGATGTTTATAGATTTAAACCTAGTTACCATAGGAGTTTGACGAATATACTTCACAGTTATTGTCCTGCCTAATTAAAAGAATTTGTATTTTTTACATGTATGTTTGATAACTCAAGACTTTTTTTAAACAATTAAGCTGTCAGTGCCTCCGTATCCCACTAGTGAAGTGGTACTTGGAACTAGTAGAAAATTCACCACTGAGAAGTGTAATAATCTAAGATAATAAATATAAATGTTTGGATGACATAAAATTCTACTTCATGTACAAGTGCTAATTTAAAACTAAATTTCATTTAAAAGCTTTACCATTTTGATGAGAAACATGATACCTTGCATTTCATATCTATAAATTGCATATTTTTTTAAATAGTCATTTTATTTTAAACATTTAATGTTATAATGCAATCAAATATTGATCATAATCGGTACAAAGGATGAAATATTTACAATTGGCCTTTTTTTTATTTTTGTGATTAAAAAGGTTATTTTCAACATTTTTCTTCTGAATAGTAGGAAAGGGGAAGGGGCGCGAGTTGTTTAATTACTCACCCTTCTCGTATTACTGCTTTCTGGTCTTATGATCATTCCAAAAGGTTTCTGTGGAAGCTCATGAGGAGGAGCTGTACCAGGTAAATGTAGATTGTTCTTCTGCAGATCAACGATTGTGTTCTGCAGGGCTTCTATGGCTTCATCATCATAATAACCGAAATCTTGCTCAAGTTTTATTTGTAAGAATTCTATTAATTCATCCATTTCCATCTTTAATAAAGACTCTACAAGTGAAATATAATGTTCAATATTGAATTAGAATACATAATGAATTTTTTCAAGATAAGCAGTTTTTATCCAATTTTAATTATTCAGTCATATTTATCATATCCAAATTATATCAAAATCACATACAATTTAGGTACTACAGATATGCGAAATTGAAATAAAAGTACGCTTATCGCATAGGCATAAAACATTACACAGTTGAAGTATTCTCGATAGAAAAAATTCATTAGGACAAAATTGGTCAAACATTTGTTAAATAGCATTAAAAAAAGACAATACTGGCTATACTAAAAACAGGCAATTACAATATTTAAATAAACATCAATTCAAACATATTTCTAAATACTAAATGTAGATATGATCAAGATGAAAAATAGATCTACAAGAATGTAGGTAAATTTTATAAAGCTAAAATGAAAATTCTGATAAACATTAATAATAAACTATTATTATATCTTTATACATATAACAAATTTAAATATTTTTGGAAAAAAAGTACAATATATGAATTTTGATAAATAGAATTGCAAAATTTAATATTTTCTGAATAAATAAAGTTGTAGTTAATTTTTGTGGATTAATACTTAAAAAACAAGCAACCAAGAAGGTTTATTTCAAAATTCTATTAATACATGTATAATCTGCAAATGCAGTTACAACATATTAAACATTTAAAATTAATTTACAACAATTTTTTTATCAAAGACATTTTAAAATAATATTCATTTATTCAGAGAGATGAAAGTTTCTTCAAGAACTAAATTGAATTCATTATGCTGCAAATTAAAACCAAAATATTGAGAAAAATCTAAATTGTCAGTAGGTGTTTAATTCTTTCTTTACATTTTGGTCTTTATGAATTTCTAAAATATGGACAGAGAAGAGAGTTTTTATTTAATTTATATTTAGTCTTATAAACAAAATCGCCAATGGATGGCATTTGACTGCAAAAAGTATTAATACCTTTTTAATAAGAATTATTCTTTGTATAATGATTAATAAAATGTCCCAAAAATACTTCAAACATGTTTCTGAAAGTAATTTTTCGAATTAAAAAGAAATTATGAAAAATAAAGCAGAATGCAAGCAATTTTGAGTGTTCTAAAGCAAATATCTTTCATGCAAGACGTTTTAATGGCTGCATAAACTACTTTTAATTTAAACAAAAGATATTAAGAAATAGACGCTACTTATTTCAATGAAAGAATTAAAAAATTCTAACTAATCAGACAAAAAGCTAAAATCTGTAGTCTATTTTCTATTTTAATTTATATCAGTAAGAAAAATTAAAATATTTGTTCTACAAAAATTTCAAAAACTTACTTTTATGAAGTTTCATTAAAGTGTAAGACATGGCTGTGAGTATAACTTCACCATCTATTATGTATGCATCCCAAAGACGCAAAGTTAATGTAAATGGCACCTGAAGAAGGATGCAATAAAAATTATTTACATTCAAGATTTGCAGAACACTAATGTTTTAATAAAGTAAATAAATTCAAGCACAAATAAAATTAAGACAAATTATAAAAACATGTTTTAAACAGATAGTTTAAAAATTGACATTCAATTTAAATTTATATTTAATAAGAATGACAGTTTTAAAAGCTAAGATTATTCTTTAACTAATCTACACTAATGGATATTTTCATATGCCTATTTTGAAATAATATGAAATAAATATTTTTTTAAAGGGAAAATTCTTAATATAATATTTAATGAACTAAGTACTCAAAAATGCTCATTAATTTAAATGAGAACATTAGTTGCACCAAATGACTATAGATACTTTTAAAAAATTTAAGATTACATCAATAATTTTTTTTTAAATTGCTGAAAATTTTCTATAAGAATCAAAATTTTTTCCAAAATAATACAAAATATGATTACCAATTGAAATGGCAACAAAATAAAATATAAAAATTTTACAATTATAATTTAATAAGAGTGAAAGTAATAAAAATAGTCATTTGTATACATGGAAACAGTAATTAATAAAATTTATTAATTGCCACAATACTTCCCCAAACTTTCTCTATGTTTCATAATATTTGACAGCAAATTTTAATGAAAATCTATTGAGTAGTTTAAACTTCTATAGCAAACGAGATATTAATAAATTTATTTGGATTTATAGTTTTGTTTCTGCTAAACAAAATGAAGAATAATTATTTCAGATAATTTTAAACTTACTCGGTCAAGAAAGCACTGGAAGAACCACTTTAATGTGTAAAGGCTACTGTGAATGCCAAATTTTTCCAAACGTTTCTTGAGTTTAGGAATATTTTTTGCCAGTAATTTATCATGATGTTCTTGGAATCTTTTCAGCTTAGGGAATCCTGGTATGAAGAAGCCTACAGAAAAAAGAATTTTGTCAAAACCAATTCTTACAGTTGTTTCTTAGATTAAGAAGAAGAAGAAAGAACACTAACCATGCATGGCATGTTTTCTATCTGTCATCAGAACTGATAGAGCCCAAAATGCATCCTAAAAGATTAATACATAGATTCAGGGTTTCAGAGTCTATAAATATGATCAGATTATATTATGTCATTTACCAAATTTAAATGTTTAGTTTGTACTCTCATTTTTATGCCTGTAAAAAGTCAAAAGTGGTAGTGAATTTCCTATTAAACTTCTTTACAGTGTTAATAAGGGCCACAAGCATATATATATATATATATATATATATATATATATATATATATATAGTGGTATA
>JAOUZG010017606.1:6917402-6936031 GCA_026289955.1 Argiope argentata | reverse complement strand
ATATATATATATATATATATATATATATATATATATATAGTGGTATATATATATATATATATATATAGTACCAGGTATCAAATAGGTTTGCAAAAAATACAAATTCTGATAATAATAATATTGACATATAATCGAGTATATTTGGTCATCTTTAATTATGTACACTTAATTATTTAAATATTTATAAGCACTGGACCTCTCATTCCATAAATATTGCATATAAACATAAATGCCAAATAATATGGAAATTTTTTAAAAAGTTACTAAAAAATGTTGCAAAAGTAAAAAGGTCTGTAAAAGTACATAGAAATGTGAAACTAAAATGCTCATCTTATTGAAAATAGAGGCAAAAATTTGCCCCTTGGATGATTAAGAGATCAAATACATTATTATAATATGTTTAGTTGCACAGAAAATAATACTTCCAGCAGTTCAGGATAAAAGTTTACAATATAAACATAGTATTTTCAGTCTGTAGAATAAATACAGAAGTAAAGATTAAAAATTATATTTAAATTCACTTATATAGTAATGTAGAATGTTCCAAAAAAGAACAAGCATTTATTTCCTTAACTAATCTGGAACTAACCAAAGAGTATACAAAAATGTCTCAATATATTTATAGAAAATTACCACTTGTAAACTTTTGAATAAAAAAAAATTGAAATATACTGCTCCAAAAAGGAATCTCCTTCATTATTCATGTTTATTTATTGGTTAAATTGATAAAACTCAATTCATATTATCTTTCTAAAACTAGAATGCGATTTTATCAGGAGTAAGGCATAATTGTCAAATTCTAGATGCTGATAATATTCTTGTCCATACAACTGTTGTCTTCTTCCATGTATTTCATAATAATGTACAGATTCTAATTATTAAATTAAAATATTTTTCATATTGTTGATTTTGGAATGCTAAGCTTTGGACTGACTCATGTTTACTGTCATGCTAGCATGTGAGTAACTTGGAAAGTAAGCCCAAATGCCAATTACTACTTCATGTATAATGGCATCCTCCCTATCCCAATCTTAGAAGGATACTAATCCTGGAATTCATAATTACTAAATTGTTCAGTAAACACAATTCTAAAAAACTTCACGGAATTAAAGAAAAAAAAAGAGTGTTTGTATTTTTATGCATCTAGGCCAGCATTATGATTACATACAGCATGAATTGTTTATTCCAGATTTAGAGAAAATTTCTAATTCTTCATAAATGAAAAATATTTCTAAATGAAGAATCAGAAGATTTCTACAGAATTAGAAATCATATATATAATGAAAAACATTTAAATGATTTGGTTAGAGTAAAAGGCAGTGTCGTGGCCAAAAACATGGAGAAGTCAGATTGAATTTTTAAGTTCTTTTTATTCCATCACAGGAGCTGGGATTATTTACAAGCGAAAGCGATGTGGACAACACAGAACACAGAATTGACGAAAAAGCTAAGTGTAAAAAAGGGAGCAGGAAATCATTATCCTTTGTCTTAAATACAAAGACTTTGATAGGGAAAATGTTTTTTATAGAGCTTATAAAATCAGATTTCAATAGGGATTTCCATGTTCTCACATATAAGAGGTAAGGGAAACACAGGGATCTTTTTAAAAGTATTTTGTTTAGGTCAGCAATTTTCATCTCTCCCACGGAGTGTGAGAAAGTAACAGGCATTTAGCTGTTTCAGCAACTTCACACAGCTTCTCTTGAATTAATTAACAAGAGCGTGTGGAATGGATCAGGAAATGAGAGAATATTTTAGAATGATATTACTATGGGCTAAATTAAGATAAAGTTTGGAAATTAATTAAGATTAAAATTAAGAGTTTAAAATACCATTAGATATACAGGGTGTCCGAGAAGTCTTTGACACATTTCAAAAATTTGGTAAAAAAAATAAACGAGATAGAGAGTAAAATTAAATTACATTTATCACCTCATATAGTAAAGTTTTTTTTTAAAATGCAAAACTGGCCGGTAGAATGCAGTACTGAAACGTTAGAAAGAGTTAATTAGAAACTGGCTTCTCCAAGTGAGCGCGCGTTTTATGTTATGTGGTTTTTCGAATCGAAATCGGTGACTCAAGTTCAACGTAATTTCCGTACGAAATATGGGAAAAGACCCTCCATCTCGTAACAACATTATTGCATGGAAAAATAAGTTTTTGGAAGCTGGGAGTGTCCTGGGTCGACACAGAGGTGTCGTCGATAGAATTCATCAGTCATTTGCTCGTAGCCCCCGGAAATCAGGGGCCCTAATCGAGGTGTATTGATACGTTAAAAAAAAATTCACTATGTAATTTAATTTTACTTTCTATCTCATTTATTATTTTTTTACCGAATTTTTGAAATGTGTCAAAGATTTCTCGGACACCCTGTATATAATCTGGACAAAAAAGAATAAAAAATGTATAAACAAACCTCATCATTCATGAACATTAAGAGCAAACCAGCAATTTGGCTCATTCCTTGACAATAACCAATTTCCTAAAAAAATAAACATTAAAAATATAAATTTTTAGACATAGGTACACATAAGAATAAAAACAATTTTTAACAATCTATTCCTTTTACAACTAGCAGAAAATCTGTGATGTTTCTATATAAGTCATTAATGGTTAATGCTTCAATAAAAGTATTCATTATTCAATGCATTTTAATGCTATATTACATATTAAGACAGTATTCTTTATTCATATCTAAAAACATATTAACAGTTCCCAGTGCTAATATATTAAGAATCTCTAATACAAATAAAATTTGTACATTATGTTACAAAATCATTCGAAAATCCATTAAAATTATAGATAATGTAATTAAATAGAATAGAAATTTGATGTTCTTTTAATTAATGCATTTCTATTAAAAAATAAACAAAATATATATAAAAAAATTTTATATTAAAAGAATATTAAAATAAGCAAAATGTTGATAATGTTTAAAATAAAACTGCAATTTCAAATAACGCTTTAAGATTTTATAGAGCATATTTAAATAATTTTTATTTTTACAATAGAGCAATGGCATATTATACAAGATGGCAACTTTAATCATAGTACCATTAGTGATATGTACATACTTCCAGTTGGAGAATACTTTAAATTGCATGAAAGATTGCATTTTATTTTGTTGGAATCAATAAATACATAGGTTTAAAATTATGATGTTTAAATGTTTGAAAGCTACCCCATCCTAACCTTAGTTTGCTAAATAATAATCTCTAATCTGATGTAAATGAGACAGTTACAGAGTACTCAGAACATAAGGAATCATTTAAACAGTCAATACATTTTTCTATGCATGTAGAAAAAATTAAGAATGCAATAAAGAGGAAAAAGTGAAAATATTTAGTACAAATTTAGACACAAATGTTCATTGAGCTACATCCTAAAATAAGTGTTAGAGAGTCTTTAGTACATGTACATGTTAATATTAAAAAAAGCATTGTAAAATACTCACTACATTGTAAACTGAATAGGCGGAAAGGACTTGAAACAATGACTGCTGCCTAGAGAAAACAAAATTTTAGTATTTATAAAATATCTATAAACAAAAGGTTTTTAATATTTTCTTTATTAAGTGCTGCTTTTACTATTATTGTTTTTATTTTAATAGTTTACCTAATATTTGTTTAAACTTGTTCATATGCTTTAGTTTAGGGATACACAACAAGGATTCAATGGAGGTGAAATGATAAAACTAATTATACTAAGTCATGAACAAAATTCCATTTTGAAATAAATGTTTAGCAACCAAGTATCCGTATTAAAATATGGACGTCCAGGTATGTTATTGAGAAATTTCAATATTATATTGAAAATAGTATAAGAAAATTTGAAAATAAACAAAAACTACTAAACAGGAAATGTTCGTAAAATAATTTTTAAATTTCATTCCTTAAAATTCAGAATGGTGATGGTTATACACATAAAAGTGTTTGAATTTCCTCCTCTAAACAGTAACTGCTTACAACACCATTTAGTCACAAAATTCATCATGAATATTAGAAATAATGAAATGAATTAGTTACAGTAGTACAGAGCATTATCTGTGTAGTATAAAAAGATACTTCACCGAATAAAAACTAAGAATAGAAATAACACATGGGAAATGTATTTGTTTGGTGTCTGTTTCTGAATTTTATGATACTTTACAGAGATAATGCATTTTTAAAATTAATTCAATTCTAAAATGCCATTTATTATGATTGATAGAAAAAATTTCTAACTATAATAAATATACCTAACAAGTGTTCTGTCGCATTTCATTGCATCACACAAGTTCATGACCAAACTAATGAATGATTTAGGTGTGCTAGTGGTGCTAGCTTCATAAGCCTGATGAATCTACGATACTCAAGTATACTTTTGGTATTGTGCTTAAGTTACTTGACTACTGGGCCTGGAGTCAGAATTCTAATTCAACCTTCAATCTGCTACATTCTAACATAGATATTAATGTGTGTAAGACATTTTCCTTAACCCTTTTTAAGACTGTGGTAATTATCTTACCACCACCTTAAAATATTTTGAAAATATTGTAGCTCCAAAACTAACTAGAAACGGACAAAAGTGTCATGTTCAACATCAATGTTACTTAGTGTTCAGTTCCTTGTTATGTTGTTTCACCAGAATAATTTGTAATGATGCATTTTGTACTTTACATTATATTTGGGTTTTCTACCACTTATTTCATGTGTAATTAATAAATTTTAAATTGTGAAATAACTAGTAATAAATAGTTTTACAAAAATCATATTTACTAGTGAAATTATTTACATTTTATATTATCTATTGAATAAGTTAGTAAAATGTCATTGCTAGTTTGGGACGGTGGAAAATATGTAGTTTCCACTCCTGTAATAAACTACAAACACAACAACAAAATTTTAACAAAAATACATTTTTTGGTCATAAATGAGCTTCTTTTTTCCAAATATAATGTAAAATGAAAATTTTGAAAGAAAGCAGCTTGTGCCCGTTAAAGGGTTAATAAACAGCCAATCCGCTATAATTCTGAAATCAATCTTTTTCAGTAGACAGAATTGATGGAGATAAAATGCTAACTCAAAAATTTTCACATAAGTTAACATTATAAATAACCTCAGGAGAAGCTTATAACACTTTTTTCATGATTAATTATCACCATTTTAGGGTAAAGAGGGGTTCTAAACTTTAGAATCAAATCTTATACATAATCACTGTTAATCCATAAGTTACCAACTCTTGTTTCCTAATCTTAAATAAAAAAATTATGAGAGAGCAATTTTGCCTTGCCATAGTAGTAGAAATATTACTTTAAACAAAGTTTTCAAAATTTAGAAAGCAAGGCTAATTGCACAATATTGTACAATACTGTAAGGCATTATTCATATTTTAATCAATATTTGCAATACTGCATAATATTGATCAGTGTCATACAATATTGTACAATATTTGTAAGCTACTAGGGTTCAGTTAAAAAAAAATCAAAACATCTGTTTCGCTCTTACTGAAGGCAAGTAATGAGAGGAGAGGGACATGCATCAAAACTAAAGCTGATGTAAAGAATACTACATCTATGTGCCCAATAAAATTGAGTACTTTTCCGTTAGCCGATAGCCGGGCGGCAGACTTCAAAATCACTAAAAAATCTGGCGATATTTCACTCCCACCTTCTAGCGGGAAAGTACCCAAAATTGTACTATTTTAGTAAACAAGTAAATTACTTTGGGCCATATCGTTCCCGAAACATGATGTTGTTGCGGAAAGTTCTGTTTATGTCCAAATCTATTTGCCTAATGTCAGTCGAATGAAGACGGGCTTGCTTCACCATTTCCTGTAATAAGCGAATACAAGTATGAATAGTTTATATATATTTTTTATTTGAATCCACAAATAAAACTCCTTACAGCAACATACCTCATATTTACCTTCCTGTTCGATCTTGATTTGGGGCACGCCCAATAATCGCCCCCAAACTTCACCTCTCACAGCATTGGGAATGCCTTTATATACACGCTGCCTCAGCTAAGATATAGAAGAAAAGAAATGAACAAAAGCACTGCTTCTCATTTTGTCAGTACTAATTAGAAATATGTTACTAGAACTATTACATGAATTTTTATTTAAGCGAAAAAAAAATTGATTTTTGCACTTGAAGTGTAAACAATACTACGACAGCCAAATATAAATAAATATCACGGTTTATGCCCCCATAAATAGTTTTTAGAAATAGATGCTTTTAAAAATCCCTTTTCAAAATCAAAGGAATAATTCTCAGGATACAATTCCAAACTATGCCACCGAGTCTGTATCTTTCCTTGATTATAAAAAAAATAATGCAAAATTGTTATAATTTGATATATTGTTTAGATATTTTGCTAAGATGGCTATAAGGTTTTTAATAACATCAATTATGTCATTAATTTCAATATGTTGTGTTGTTGACACTTATGGCACTTGCCATTGACAAGCCCCGCAGATAAATCAGCAGATTTTAAGCCGAAGACATGCGTCTCTTGTTTTGAAGAATCGCCAACTAGGGCCAAGAGTACGACTTTAGAAACACACACTCACCACAGTCGCTTGCTAGGCCCCATTTTACAGGGGGGCACAGTCACAAATAGCACACAGAACAACCATGCCCCAACCGAGACTCAAACCCGGGACTTCCAGAACACGAAGAAGCCGCGCTACCTCTGTTCCAGAAAGCTGGCATATTTCAATATGAATATACTCTTGGAAGAAAGCAAATGAGGTACTAATCAATTCTCACCAAGTACAACTGTCCAAGATTTCGGCTGCCATACTATACAGCACTATGTACTATATACAGGATGAGCATTCTAAGAATGATTCGTCATCTCGAAGAAAACTAAGATCTGTTTAGATTTCAAGAATACTATTCACAGGAGTAGCATCCATATCTTTATTTTCTGTTATTTTTGTGTTTGTACATAGAATTTATTTGTACTTTTTTGTGCTGCTATTCTTTTTTAAAATTATTTCTGTCCTCGTTTTTAATTTTTTAATATTTTTATAATTATTTTTCAGAATTTTGTAAACACAAACTATAAGTCTGTTTATGTGAATTACAGCTTATCTCAGATAATTAACTTAATAGCCAAAACCGTTTCCTATTTAAATTTCAAACAGCTCACTGCTTTCGGCTTAAAAAAAATCCAATATTAAAATTCCTTACCAAATTATAACCAATAAATATCAGACGTTGAACAACAATCACAGGGGTGGATAGAACAGGAGGGCCTCCCAATGACTCACCTACTTCATGCTCATTACTCTTTTTAAATAATCAGCGGGTTATAGTTGCAAGGGCATGAAGCGTTGGTGTTTTTTTGTGCTATACTACACCCAACGATCGTAACTTTGAAAATAGGTACTTTCGTTAGCCAAGGCGAAAAGTTGCTAAATAATGCAGAATCCCACCAAATTTCTTTGGCGACTTTTCGCTTGCCGCCAGTTAACGGAAAAGTACCTGAATATATATGTGGCAGTCTAACCAAATCTTACAAAAACGTTAGAATCTTCAGATAGCGTGGTTTTGGTGACGTAATGTCTAGGGTGTTTTTTATTTTATTTTATTTATTTATTTTTTATTTTTAAATATTTAAAGGTTAGTTTCTAATCCAAGATTTAAATAATACAAACGAAGGATGAAGAGACTTCTTTAAAAAAAATAAAAGAATTTATTTAGATTTAAAGGGGAATATTTACAGGGGGTGTATTTGCAGGAAAATATTAAAAAGAATTAAAACATGGAGATATTAAATAAACAGAAAGTTAGATTATTTCCTCTAGGAGGACGTAAGAAGTAGGAAAACATTATGACTGAAAACATATTATCGCGTAGCTTTGCGAGCGGGAACCACTAACGCATGGAGACAGACCTATTTCTTTTACGGATGTTAAGTAGCTTCTGCCCGAATAATACTTGGGACAGTTTTTCAAAAACTCAATAGATGGCGTTGTTCTGGAATGTTGTACTAATTAAAAGTACCACCCTCTGGGAAAAGATCTAAAATTTTACAACTCTTGCTTTGAATTACATCTATAATCGGATGTTGACAAAACAGAGATGAAAGCAGATGATGGTTAAATAAAATAGCTCTGTGGGGTATCTATCCTACATATATTCATCTTCAATTGGTGTTTCAAGTCTTCTATTCTTTATGTAATAAAGTAATCTTCCCTCAAAGAAAAAGTCGGTCTAGCAAAATCGGACGAATCGATCACTCCCATATACAAATAACTATTTCTGCATTAGTTCTGTTTCTACTGGCGTAAAATTAAGGAAACGAATACTCCATATAAAAAAGAACTTTATTACAAATGATTATTGAACAGAATGAAGTAATATTTTCGGATTAGGAGGTTTTTCTTCCCAATTTATAAATTATTTAAATCAGAAGCAAACAAAAAGTACAGAGTTTCCTGGTGGTGAAAGTGATTTCATTTATTTAAAAATATCACTTACTGTTTCTTCCACACAAATCTATGAACATAGTCTCTTCAATTTGAATAAAAAAGGGGTTAATAATATTTACCTTATCACTGGTGGCATGTTTTTCCCACTTCTTTATCATTTTTAGCCATTTTCCAATTCTCTCATTTTCTCTTTCACGAATCTAGAAAGCGAATGGCATCGAATTAGGAGAATGAATTGTTTTTATTTATTCAAACGCATTTAATTTAGATATAAAAAGTTTTCATATTACGACAAGAAACACAATTTCATTTTAAGCTACGAAAATAATTTTTTTTCAGTTTTCATTTGAATCTGAATCAAGTTCTATATTTTTATAATATAATTATTTTTAGTTAGAATTACAAAAACTTATGGCACTAACATCTAAACAAAGGAAATAATAACAATAAAGCTTAGAGCTTGAAACTCTTTAATTTCAGTTAATGAAGAGTTCTGACTGAACTTAATTCAGTTCAGTCTTCATTACGTATATATCATCGAAATAACCTTAAAATAAAACGACAGAAAGAAAATGTTAGAAATAATAAGCAATATACCTTTGTTTCGTGAGCAGTAAGTTTTTCCGGAAGTCGATGATCACTAAAATTAAACGTAAATCACATGCTATTAGTTCATGTAACAGTAAACAACTTTTTTTTTTTTTTTTAAGAATTGCAACAATATATATTTTATAACTTTCGTAGAAAAATAAGTATACAAGAATAGAAAATTCGATGTTGAATAGAAAAGTAAATTACCAAATAACGTAATATTCCGCCAAATTTCTTTGGCGATTTTAAATAAAAAAAATTGCCAAATAAAATAAAATTCCGCCAAAATTTTTTGGCGATTTTGTTGGCGCCCGGATGAAGGAAAAGTACTGAAAAGTTAATTAAGAGATCCAAGAGTTACTTTTAAATTATCTAAGCATTTTTATGGAATAATAAATATTATTGGGGATTAATTTGATACTTGGAAAATAATAACAAATATAAAATTTTAAACGAAATAAAAAAGTTTATTTAAAGTTTGAGATTTGCTGGTCATAAAATTGAAAAACATTGAAAACAATTTTCAAATATATTCTAATAACTGTTAAGGAAATTTGAGAAATTTCAGATTTGTTCCCCCCCCCCTTTTTTTTTGTAATAATAAGAGACATTAGTTCATTCTGGTTTTCAATTTGTCTGCTTTCATCAACTTATCACAGATATGAACTAAAACTATCGTCTGCTGAAAACACCGCTACATTATGATGAGGTAATTAACCGGTACTTGGAAAAATCACGCGAGCCTTTCGAGTTCTTGGAACTGTTAACTCTATCAAATCCGATTGGCATTCACTTAGTTGTGAGTGGACCGCGTGGCCTTTAAATTACAGTTATTACTACTCTAATGTAAAGTCGGCTCATGGGATACCTGTCCAAGAAGATAAAATTGATTGAGGAATGCGGAGTGTTAAAAACACCAGAATATAATTTGTCAAAAAACATTTCTCTTCCCTATTGCTTTTTTAGATAAAAACTATTCATGGTTATATGTTCAATTTGAATTTTATTAAAGCATGAAAATTCTCTTTTAATAAATTGTTCAGTTATATATCAGAGAATCTTGCTAAATGGAAATGTAAGTGTTATTATACGTATTTAAATGCCTTCTACAACAAGACATGAGTAGAAGTTATTTAAGAAGATCAAGAAATTATAAAGAAAAGTATTTTTAGAATTAATGCGATTCTTCTCTTAAAATTTTTTTGAAAATTTTTTTAAAGGCACAAAATTAAGGAATTTAAACTTATTAACATAAAAATATTTTCAACAAATCCTAGTATAAAAATTAACAGTTACATAGTTATAAAAGTTAATATTTTAAAAATTAGATCTTAACCATGTTAAGTAAAATGATCTTGTAATTATATGAATAATTTTCGCTCGAAAATTCCGATATTAAAATCAACTTAAAGAAATTGGCACTATTATGAAATTAGTCAAACATGTAATCATTATGAAATTCTATTTAAAAACTTTTTTAGAACAAAACTAATAAAAGATGCATTGTATTTAGTGAGTGCTAATTCCTGCTTTTCCGGTCACAAATCGGGTCAATATTTTTGAATGAAAAAAATCTCTAGAGAAAAAAAGAAAAAAATCCCCCACAGAGAAAAAAAATCCCTAGTTTGAATTCCTGCCTGACGATGACCCTTGAGAAAGTCTTCGGGCCAGATTCATCGTTTTTCTTTTTGATTTTTGCATTAAACTTAATATTTTTCTAATTTATCACTATTATATGGTTTTTGAACTATATGACTTTTAATCCCTTAACCGGTTTGCCCATACTCCGCACGTGCATCGATTTACCGAATTTTGATAGTTGTAAACAAAAATTCATCCATAGAAATTATAACTCAATAGTAAAAATGACTTCGAATACGTAGATAAGCCAAGTATTCCATAGATTTCCATTCGAATCAAAACAAGAAAATATTCCCAAAATAGAACGCGTCATCTTATTAAATAGTAAGAAAAATAAATCAGTTAAGGGGTTAAGAAAGTTTTTATTTTATTGGTGAGCTTTCATCTTATGAAATAAACCATTAAAAAAATCCCAAATTTTGTTTTGAATAACATTTTTAAAAAAGGCAGCTAAAACGAACGTAAGATATGAAATTTCTTCCAAGGATTATTCTCGAATATTTTTAGTTATATTAAAGATAACTCAAAGCAATATTTCTTCATATATAATTTTATCCACTAATACGTCTCTAGAAATAAACACGCCTTAGAATAACAGACAACAAACTCGATGCCATATTATAAAGCTTTTCCCTTTCAAAGTTTATTAAAAAAATATTAAAACTTAAAAAGATTTCCATTTTTATTGCCTTTTTAATTGATTTTTGTTGCAAAGAACATTTTTTTAAAAATACATTTTTAATAAAATATTGTTAACAAATTGCATATAACAGTTTTATTATTAATGAAATATTTGAAACTAAAATTTTAGTTTTCCCCTTGCTAAAATGATCAAGGAAGAATTTTTTCGGCTATTTTTTTATTAGCCGAAACCATAACATAGTTCAATGGATCGTAACATTTCATCCAACTGCCACCCAAACCGGTGTTCCAACTCGACAATTCATTTAAAACACTTATTAACGACAGACTCGAATCGATTTTGCTTTTTCCCATTACACGACGAGTCCCATGAGTCACCCGTTCGCCACAAAGATTTCGGCACAGCTCTTACTGTATGAATCCATATCGATCCGTGACATGGTAAACTTCCAACGCTGGATCTTCCCAGGAGAGGATTTCATTCGTTTCGCTCCGGCCGGCATCGTATTTCGCTATGATGGCCTGGTCATCGTCACTGTTGCAGAAATCGTTTTCATGACCATCTGGGGAGAGAGAAGAAATATTATAAGAAAGAGACAGGGTGCGTTAAGAAGGCAACAGATTACTACTATAATAAATGTGATAGTTTGGGTGGATTGGATGATGTTAATCGATCACGCCAGAATAGCTGAACGAAATTGGATTTAAATTAGCACAAAGATAGATTAGAGTGGAATATAGGCTACTATTTATTCCGGTTAATTGAGTGATTAGTTTTTTATTAACTAATAACTAACTTCCGCCAAAAACAATTTCTCCACCACCAAATGAGTAAGACTTCAGTTTGTTTTCTCCTAACGCTAATGAGGTTAGGCTGAACATGTTTTTGACAGATTAATTTAAACAATTCTGCTTGTTTTCTTAGTATTTAATGCATTTAAAATTAAATATTGTTAATTAATCGATTTTATAATTCATTCTGAAGTTCTTTTGAATTAAAATAAAGAAAATCTGAAATTTCGATTTGCGTTACCTCAACTTTCGAAGAAAAATCACATTTGCGTTGCTCCAACCAACGTTGAAAATTCATGCATGCATACAGTTTGATAATGTTTTACATCGTGCACAGACAGTCAGTTCGCACACATACACAACAAAATTTCCACACGTGCGAAGTTTCGGGTAAAGACTAGTATAACATATAATGTAAACACATAATTCTTGAGGCAGATTCGTGAGTGAACACACCTTGAATTTTTAAACCACTTTTATTCCATCCCGGGAGGCATAATTTACGAACAAGCAAGGAGAAACATACTAAGGTGTCTAGCGAAAAATTGTAGCAAAAATTAAGTTCTTGTAAGCACCTTAGCCAAAATAATTAATTACTTTAACCTACGTTTCTCTTAGCGTAGGTTATTTTCTGTTTTATAATATTGCATAGTTTTTATTGAAAATTATTTAACGAAAAATATTTAACGATATTAGCTCAACGCCTTCTACTGTCAAACCAAATTATGTCTTCGGTTTCGACAATATTATATATATATATATATATATATATATATATATATATATATATATATTGAAGCCAGTACGAGGGATAATATATCCGATTGCTTTGGAATTGAACAAAATTCACGAACTGAAGAATTTAATTCAATAAACTGTTTAAAATTTTTTTAATGCTTCAATTATAGAGGAGAAAGCTATTTTTCCTTTATTACGACGTTAACGGCGATATAATAACGCGACTCAACGATTCGAAAAAAACAATGATACTGTTTTGAATTTCATTCTAATAAAAATCATTATATAAATATAATGTTACAAATTATGTCCAAAACTAATTCTCAAAAATTACTCAAATCAAAGGGTAAAAATTGATTCATTGAAACAAAATGATGTAATTGGGAAAACTAATCTTTTAGCCTTTAAAGCGGTGTAAAAATAATCTTGACGCTTTGATGCTTTAACTTAAAATTAAAATTCTGAAATATTCGTATTTTTTGGAATATATTTGTACGTTATAGAGTGTTGACAAGTTTGTCACAGTATGTATTTCTAATTGATCCAACCTGATAACTATATTTCAGTATTTCAACAAACGGTAATGCCATTCTTGAAGAAAAAGGGATCGGAAATTGAGTTTCATGAGAGTTATCATATGTGCTGGCACCTCTGGATAGCTTGCACAAATCGCTTAAAATGGATTTAAGCAGCATTTATCTTTAATTCGATTCCATTCCAGAACAGGATTCTTTCAAAGCAAAATGCAAATACAAAATTAAATAAGTTTGAAAATACCGCAAAACAAATTTCAAGCTCTAGAGCAGGTGGGGTTCTCAAAAGGTGGGTCGCGACCCCCAAGGGGGGTGGTGAGATGTGGAAGAAAAGTTTAAAGAAAATTAATTTACTGCTATAGTTTCCATTAAAAAAAGAGTACACAGAAAGCTTTTAATACACATACAAGTTGATTTTTGTGTTCTATTAGGTAATGGGATACATGAGCTTGTTTTGAATTACCCAATTCCTTAATGTCTGGAATGATCTTTGTAACACGTAAAACAAAGTCATTTTCCCGTGTCAAGCGATTTCTTGATTTTTTTAAAATTTATCATTATGGAGAATCCTTGTTTACAGTTGAAAAATGTAGAAAATGGCATTAAAGTTTTTAATGCTGTTGTGGACAGTTCTGGATATTCTTTTTTAACAAGTATTCAAAATTTGTCGCTATATGCTATGTTAAAAGTAACTTTAGCTGATTGATCACTTAAAATCTCCATCTGATGAAGGGCACTTGGCTCAGCTTTTGTTACGGCTTGCTCACTGAACAGGTTGACTATGCACACAACCCCACCCATATCCTTAACTGGAATGTAATTTGCAAATTGTTCAATCAAAGCTTCGAGATGAGATAATACTAGTAAGCAGAAAGATGAAGTGTCAAGGGATGTGGCGCCAATATCATTATGGAGAACTCTTGAGTACTGTACGAACTCTTGAGTACTAGTAAAATTTTTAAAATCTCTGTCTAAACTTTAGACAGTTAAAACCTTGGGGTGTCGCCAAAATACTTAGTCTAAAAAAGGGGTCGCAACGTCTAAAAGTATGAGAACCCCTGCTCTAGAGGTTCTTGGACGTTATGGATCTTTTAGACAGT
This sequence comes from Argiope argentata, assembly GCA_026289955.1. Taxonomy (NCBI): domain Eukaryota; kingdom Metazoa; phylum Arthropoda; class Arachnida; order Araneae; family Araneidae; genus Argiope; species Argiope argentata. Next base: position 6,921,573 of record JAOUZG010017606.1, on the reverse strand, counting down.
TGTCTATTTGATGATACGGTCACAGATACCTTTACAATAGATATTTGGCAAACATTCTTTTCTTTCATGTTCGAGTTCAAACCTAGAGTTCTAGATATGTAAATCAGAGTTCTATTCTCATTTTTACATAGCTTTTGAGATATAGGCATTTTTGATAATCGATTCATTTTTCGTCGATAGATACTGCAGATCTGATGCCAAGTTTCTTTAAGGTATGCGTTAAGTAACTTTAAGTTAAGAGAGAGGAAACTTTATCAAACTCTCCCGCATTTCTGCCACGACTGGTACCATCGGTTTCCGATGTTCCATGGAACCGTTCCAAATTTTAAAACGAATTAAGGAAGTGTAGCAGAGGCTTCATCTGCTGTATCTTAAAACTTCATAGCCGCGAATTACTTTCAAGGAATGATTTCCGGATAATGCTACAGTCATTCTTCCCCTAAAAATGCCATTTTCCTTCAATCGGAATTCAAGACGAAGTTTGGTTAAAAATAAACAGAAAGAATATTAAGCAAAATAGTTCATAATTATTTTTTTATTAAACTGCGTTAAATCAAGACAATTTTAACATATCTTTGACAAAAATGCAGGAGGGATTGAGCGAACACACACACACACACACACACACACACACACACACACACACACACACGAAGTGCATCACATTTTGATACTGAACGAGAGCTATAGCGGGATAAATTCTATATCTTAGGTTTTAATTATTATGTTTTAGAACAGAGGAGAAACTAAGGCACTGTAGGGTAAAGGAACTGTTATGAATTTTTGTGTAAATATTGCATATATTAGTAAATAGTTTAATTGTATAAAATTAATGGCAATGGAATCTCACATCAGCGAGGAAAGACCCTTTTAAAGAAATTTACAGATCACCATATTTGACTAATTTAGACATGGTGTGTTGGCGACGTAATGAGGTCACTAACGGTTATTATTACAGCTAAAATGTGATGATTTAGAAGCTAAGAAATAGATTTATTCCTAGAGAATGGTGGAGAAAGTTCCACAGTTGTCTGAAACACGAGAACGCCATTTCTGCGTTTGTCCCGCCCACTTTAGTGGGGCGCTATTTAAAGAGGGGAATCGGATGAGTTCGGAGAACGAGTTCCGTCAGTTATATTAGCTTAGGAGAACGTCTTTCCTTTTTGACGTTTGTTCTATAGCCTTGTTAACTGAAAATAGCGGATTAAATAGAGTTAATTCGTTATGAATTTGTACCTTTGTGTTGCGTATATTTGATGCACGTTTTCCTGGACAGTAAACTTGTAGTGGATGGCATTTGATGTTAACTTTTTCTCAAATATAAATTCATTTTTTATTAATTAATTAAAAACTAATTTTCTCGCCAAAAATCTTTATTTCCCCGCCACCAAATAAGTAACGAATTCATTTTGTTTTTTTCCCACACTAATGAGGTTAGGCGTAACACGTTTTTGGCCGATCCTTTCAAACGATTCTGTTTATTTTCATAATGTTTGATGAATTTAAAATTAAACATTGTTAACTAATCGATTTTTCCTATACATTTCGAAGTAAAAAAAATACAGAATAAAGAAGGTAAGAAATTTCAAACTATTATTGCGTTACGTCAACTAGTGCAGAAAATGCACACATTTTGCGTTGCCACAATTGGCTTTGAATCCTCAATTGGCATTGAAAATTCAACGCTAGTATAATTTTTGATCAATTATTTATAGTAATTGTAATTGTTGGGCCGAGATAGCCTGATTGGCAGGGCGTTGGATTAACATCCCTTGGGCTGCGAGTTTGAGCTTGCCAGCCGAAGACGCTCTATGTGTGGTGGTCACCAAGTCCTCCATGTGGAGAGTAATACTACTGGGGGTAATGGGTCAGAGATGATCGTTCTCTGTTTCAGATCTAGATTACGATTTGAGGATGAATGAATGAAATGCATAAAAAGTTTTGTGACTTATGTGAGCTAGAAGTTAGACTTCTGCTCTTGGATGCTCAAAGGTCCTTACCCTCAGAAGCTACAGCACCCTTCCTTCCGTTGTAAAACGGAACACGAGGCGACAATTGTAATTAAAAAAAGTAACCAAATAAAAATTTTCCTAAGCAGGAATTGATTTTAAAAAATTGCTTTTTATATTACTTGTTTTGAATTATGGTTAGATGTGCGCTTGGAAATACTGCAATGTGTATATTTGTCTTTTAACTTTGCATTTCAGCAGAAACAGAAAGTTTAACTGCAGAAGATTCTAAGTGCGCCATAGAATCCTCTGCAGTTAAACTTTCGTACGTGGTAGGTCTTCTCGGAATCTCCTTTCTTCTTCGTTCTTAAAGCCTGGGTGCAAGTAATGGGACAAATGCAATTTAGATGGAATGCAAGGCCATTTTTTTAAACATTCCGTCAACAGGTAGGAATCACTCCGAAATCTCTAAGATTTACTGTCCATTTCAAGTACTGCCACAATCTCTCAACTGGAAAACGAGATGAAGCATTAATTAAAAATAAACAGAAAGAATAATATTTATCGATCATTTCAAGAATTTGAATAGAACCGAATCTAGGAAAAAACATCTTATACAATCACAGATTCAAGAATAAGTGTTAATAAGTTATAAAACAAGCAAATGGAAATTCTTATCATTCAAGTGGGAGTCTAACCAAATCTTCCAAAAAATATTACTCTTCAGATAGCAAGGGTATAGTGCATAGAGCTGGTGTGTGTTGCGACTAATGGCTCTTGCCTTGGACAAGCTCCCGCTGATACGATCAGCAGATTATTTAAGCCTAAGAAATGCGTCTCTTTGTTTTACAAGTAGCGCCATCTAGAGCCAAGAGTACGACTTAGCTACTCACATGTCACAACCCTTTTTAGGGGGCGGACTTCATTCATGCGAATTCATTCATTCATTCATCTCAGATCGTAATTTAGACCCGGAACAGAGAACGATCACCTTTGGCCCAGTATCCACAGTGGTATTACGCTCGACATGGAGGACTTTGCGACCACGAACAGATTTAACGAGCGCCAATCGCCACACACTCGGGGAATCTTTTGGCCGGTGACCTTCAAACCTGTAACCTAAGAAGTACGAGTCCAACGCTCTACCCAACCAGACCATCCCGGCCCGTTGGTATATAAAGTTATAGGAAATCAGTTCTATGGTTTAGTGACGCGGTGTCTAGGTTTTTTTTTTTAAAAAAATATTTACTGATTTGGTTTCACAACTAAGACAAAAACAACGCAAACGAAGGATAAAGATACTTCTTAAAAAAGAGTTCATTTAAAGTTAAAGGGTAAAGTTCACAAGGTGGAGTATTTACAGAGAAATAGGTAATTGATTAAAACATGAAGATATGAAAGAAATAGAAAGTTAGATAATTTCCTCTAGGAGGACGTTAGAAATCTAAAAATTTGAGCACGGTGTGATTGAAACAACTTACCACATAATTAGCGAGCGAAAATGCGTGAAGCGTCTTTATCGAACGAGGAGGCTTAGTAGGCCTCTGCCTCAATATCAATTGTGTCGGTATTTCGAAAGCTCGACAGACGGCGTTGATCAGAAATGTTGTATTAATTAAAATAATCGTCCTCTGGGAAATGATCTAACCTTTTACAATTCTCGCTTTGAATCATGTCCTACATTGGGACAACAGAATCAAATGATGGCAAAACAAAATAGTTCCGTGAAATTATCCTACATTCATGAAATGGGGGTTTAAAATATGCAATATACCGTAAAAAGACACATATGAACATGAAAATGCATTCAAAATAACTATATGCTGCCTTTTAATCTAATAATTAAAATATGTCTTTAAATTATTAAACTAAAAATATATTTTACGAACTTGCTAATCAAATTTATTAAAAAAATTCTTTGTGTCAAAATTTCTTTTATTTTAGGTTGGAGTTATTTAACAATATTTAAGGCTTAATCATAGATAATCGAGATTATACAGCATGTAATTTTATAACTCGCATAATCCCGGTATGTTTTTTTAAAGCTTGCTATATAATTTATATAAAGCAGATAATATTTCAAGCAAAAAGCGTTTTCACTTCAATGAAATTATGGAAATTTAAATAAAGGAAAACACACACACACCTTTTTTGAAAAAGTTTTAAGACTAAAACAAAATTAAGATTTAAATGTCCATGATTATATATATATATATATATAT
>JAOUZG010017606.1:6879792-6899833 GCA_026289955.1 Argiope argentata | reverse complement strand
ATGACACACACACACACACACACACACACACACACACACACACACACACACCTTGCTGGCATTTTCTACAAAAGCCATTAATAAACAAATATCAGCGAAAATTGCAATTAAAGCCCTAATCAAGCAATCACCTGCTTCATTCTATCAGTCGATCGATGATCCTAAGTCATCAATCGTGTGTTCCACCCTCCCCCTTATTTTCGAAAAGAGCATTTCACTGCACATTCTCCATGCTAAAAAATGACAATAGTCTGCCTTACACAGCTCCGACCATTGCATTGCTTTCATCAATTTTTATTTCATATGAAGCTCTTATAACTAAATGTGTTATTAGACAACCATCGCCAGATGGATATACAGTTTGAATTAACTGTTCCATATTAATCGCTAGCAGTACACGCACGGCGTTGCCCGCGGCATAGCATCCAAGAAGAAAAATCAGCTTTAAACTTAAGTCTAGCCTGCACCCGATATGACACGGGCATGCTACGCAACATCAAACAAACATAAAAATAGATTTAGAAATGATCAAAAATAGCTCAAAAACAGTTTTTATAGAACACATTCTGAAATATTTAGACTGTTAAAAAGGTAAAAATATGATATGTCAGCAGACAAAACACAGGGGATCATTTTGATCCTCAGGATATGCATTATGTTTTCTCACTTATGTTGCAATGCGATTTAAAGAAAGACAGTTATTTTACTCATCAAAAGATCCCTTTTCTAAGTGTGGGCATTCATTCTCCGATATTCGCTAACCGAACGTTTCTTTCAGCTTCCGGCCAAGGTTGAATTTCCTTGTATTGGGGCCATAATGAGATTTGAAACGCTGTTAAAAATCAGACGTAAACAAAGAAATGTATCGCATATGCATACCACAGCTCTTGTTATTTGCATATGCGCAGTTTGAGGTTTTCGCGCAAACGCAGATAACTGCAAAGTTAAAATCGCCATTACAAAACTCCTTTTATTTAAATTCCTACAATTAGCTCTCTCTCTCTCTCTCTCTCTCTCTCTCTCTCTCATATTATATATATATAAATGTGTTCAAATTTTCGATCATTAATAAAATACTGTTTATTCATCCAATCAAGTTCAAGTAAATTTTTTTTAAACTTGTAAGGTATGATAAGGGGTGATTTGATATAATAACTGTTTTTTCAAATATTGATTTATTAATTTTTTATTCATTAATTAAAAACTAACTTCGTTGCCAATATTATTTTTTGATCAATTATTCATAGTAACTTTAATTAACGTCCGTTAATTAAAGTTGCATTAAATCTGTCGTGGTCACAAATTCTCCATGTGGAGAGTAATACCTCTGGGAGTACTAGGTCAGAGGTGATCGTTCTCTGTTTCAGATCTAAATTACGATCTGTTGACGAATAAATGAAAAGCAGGAATGAAGTACACCCTGTAAAAAGGGTTTGTGACGCGTGTGAGCTGGAAAAACATTTCTATCCTCGGGTGCTCAGGGGTTCATACCATCAGAAACTACTGAACCCCTTTTTCCGTTGCAAAGAGAAAAGCAGGAACAACAATTGTAACTATTTAATAAAAGTGACTAAAATAATTTTTTTCCTAATAACTTAAGTAGGAATTGATTAAAAAAAACTTTATGTTACTTGTTTTGATATGATTTCAATGTACTAAAATCTTCCCCAATAAATCCTTTACAAAATGGTATATCAGTTAATTATTTTTCGTGTTTTTGTGGTTCCAAAATACAGACGCTTTCAGGATAATTCATTTTATATTATGTTTAGATACAAGTATTATTTTAAATAATTTCTTTTGCCGTGATAAAATGTAGCTTATTAAAACAATTTAATATGTCTAATTATTATTAATATATTAAACGAGCTGTTAATCGACGAAGTATGCCAGTAAATCTGCAAAATAACTGGGGAAAATTCTATTAAAATTTATCTATAGAGTTCAATATTTTGTATTGTCCTATATTTCATCTTTGACGAGTGAAAACAGAAGTCCAAGTTCATTTTCATAAATACAAAGAAAAGAAAACAATTGCTAGAAAATGATTTTTAAAAATGTTTTCAGTATTGCCCATTAAAAACACTCAGACATGCAGATTTTTGAAACACTGCCATTAGAAAACATTCGAACAGGACATTTGGAATGAAAAAGAAAAAAAAAAAATATCACATGATTCGTCGATATCAGCTTACATATGCATTCCACAGAATGCGTTAATAGACAAATATCAGCGAAAACTGCAATTAAAGCCCCTATCTTGCAATTATATTGTCTTTATTATTGCTTTCATTCGAAAGAGAAGACATCTATTAACAACTTTGTCTCGTTCCAAGGTTTTGATTCTCGGGACACAGGGAGAATATTAAAGATGTATCGACAGTTTTTATCAAATCTTTATGATCAGCAACAATTCTTCCAAGTACATGTAGTTCAAGGATAGATTTTTTTTTTTCTGTATACATCATCTCTTTAATCACCTTGTTTAAAAGCTTTGCTTATCTAAGCAAATCGGAAACCTAAGTTCGATGGAGCGACAATTCCCTCAAGGCGAGAAAGTCGCTTTTTGCTTATTTACTCGGGAGAATTTAAGTGGACAAGTAAACAACCTACCCGCTATTGCAAGGCCGTTTCATTAAGAAAACAGGCACGGGTACAGCGGATTAACCTCCACTCTCTATTTTTAAATTTTTGTTTTCGAAGTGTTCCTTTTATATTTATGATATGATGTTTAGAGTGAGGGCTGTATATACGGTTTGTATTAAGAAATGGTAGACGTTTGGTATAAAATGTGCACGAAAAACATAAATAAGGGCCATATTTACGCACGGATAAGCTACAATAATACGAAGGTGTTTTTGTTGCAGTCCATTCATTCATTAAGGTGACCAGGGACCTTTAAAATAACTTTTTGCAATTTTCATGTTGGCAATTTGAAATTTTGCAGGCATTAAGAGTAACACTATAGGAGGTGATACACAAATTTTGAAAGCATTATATTAATTTATTTACGAGTTAGGGGGGTTAGTATAATATAATATTAGTGATAAATACGTCAATGAAAAATGTTCCAGGCGCTCCAAATCTTTTCGAAATCACTCCAATTTTTATTATTACTTACTCCAACCCTTTTGAAACAAAAGTTGGCATTAATCTTGAAGTTTGAGTATGAAATATCAAAATTACCTAATGTAATAACTGAAAACTACTGATTTTTTTTAAAAAAAGTTTAAATACTTTTGAGTTATTACATTGGTTAATTTTGATATTTCATACTGAAACTTCAAGATTAATGCCAACTTTTGTTTCAAAAGGGTTGGGGTAAGTAATAATAAAAATTGGAGTGATTTCGAAAAGATTTGGAGCGCCTGCAACATTTTTCATTAACGTTATTTATCACTAATATTATATTATACTATCCCTCTAACTCATAAATAAATCAATATAATGCTTTAAAATTTTGTGTATCACCTCCCACAGTGTTATTCTTAATGCCTGTAAAATTTCAAATTGCCAACATGAAAATTGCAAAAAGTTATTTTAAAGGTCCCTGGTCGCCCTCATTAATGCTAATCCCGCATCGATGATTATATTAAGTTTAAGTAACAATTCATAGTTTCAGATTTTAAATTTTTTGAATGCATGCAGTACACTACAGATTATCCGGCCTAATGTGGCGAAAGGACTGACCGGATAAGCCGAAGTTCTATGAATTAATTTTTTAAAAAACATCCATAACAGAATATGTTTTTCAATTCCTACTATTAACTCACACTCTCCCTATATATATCTAATTCACATTTTCAATCGTTAATAAAATACTTTTTATTCATCCATTCAAGCTCATGCAAACTTTTTAAAACTTGTAGTGGAGAACATTTGATGTTAATACAGTTTTTTTTTCAAATATTAATTCATTTATTAATTAATTGAAAACTAATTTTCTCGCCAAAAATCTTCGTTTCCCCCACCGCCAAATAAGTAATGAATTCAATTTGTTTCCCCTCCCCACGCTAATGAGGTCAGGCTTAACATGTTTTCGGCCGATTATTTTAAACGATTCTGTTTATTTTCTTAACATTTGATACGTTTAAAATTAAACATAATTAATTTTTTAGATTCATTTTGAAGTACTTTCGATTTAAAATAATACAGAATAAAGAAAGTTAAAAATTTCTATTCTGTATTGCGTTCCCCAACAGGTGTAGAAAAATCACGCATTTTGCGTTGTCACAATTGGCGTTGAAAAATTCAGCGCTTGTACAATTTTTTGATCAATTATTTATAATCATTATAATTGTCATGTCAGGATAGTCGGGTTGGTAGGGTGTTGGATTCGCGTTCCTTGGGCTGCGAGTTCGAGCCCGCCATTCGAAGACTCTCCGTGTGCGTGTGTGTGTGTGTGAATATGTCGTGATCACAAAGTCCGCCATGCCGAGAGTTATACCACAGGGGGTACTGAGTCAGAGGTGATCGTTTTCTGTTCTAGTACTAAATTACGATCTGTGGATGAATGAATGAAAGGAATGAATGAAGTCCGCTCCATAAAAAGAGTCTGTGACGTATTTAAGTTAGAATTAACATTTCTGCACTCGGGTGCTCAAGAGTTCATACCCTTAGAAGCAACTGCACCCATCCTTCCGTTGTAAAGCGGAACAAGAGAACAACAATTGTAATTATTTAATAAAAAGAAACTAAAATAAAATTTCTTTGTTAAACTAAGTACGAATTGATTTTAAAAAAAAATCGTTTTTTTATTGTTATATTACAACTCACTGTTACAAAAGGCATTTTCTCCCTTCTTATTGAGTACTATTCCCTTCATTTATATCAATGTGAATGCACCAGCGGCCTATTCGGATATTGGCGTATTCTAAAAATCGCTCAGTAATTTGGTAGGGGGAGGCATAAAAATAAACCATAGTACCATAATTTTAATTATTAGTTCATGTCCGGGTTCGAATTCGTTTCATCTCCAAAACATGCAAATACTTAAATATGTATATTTCGAAACTTGAATTAATGTATTCTTTCTCCATCAATCATTCCAAGGCTTTACACACTTCGGAATAAATCAGTTAGCTCCAGCTCTAAAAAAACAAATTTACAATGATGCTTCTTAAATTATGAATTCTGACTTCACATGAGGATTTGTAACTGGAGGGGGGGGGGCTTTAAAAACTAGGGTTTCTGTAAAGGTGCTTCAAACACTAATTAATTAGAAAAGGTAATCGAGAAAGTCACCTTAAATTTGAAGTCTCTTTGCATTTTGAAATGATTTTTATACATGATTTTTTTTCTTTCGTAAATTGGGAGATAATCATGCAACTACAACACATTATCACTTTATATATATTTTTTAGTTTCCTATGTCAAATTGTGTCTGTGTGCTGTTTGATACGCAGAATAGACTCAATTTTGATTCACAGCCCAACATAAACGAAGAGCTTTCATTCGCATTTTTCTCGAAAACTATGGGTCGTACAAGAAGAGTTCTCTAGGCATGTTTTATGTATTCCAAACAACGAATCTGGCTGTGCAGAGTTTATCCAGTACTTCTGGCGCACCCTGTATATTGCAACTAGTAAACGAATTTGAATTTCAAAAATACAACGATTGAGAAAACGGAAATATATTCGTAGATGGAATGGAAAGGCGAGGAAAATAAGTTTAATTCCTTGTTTAGAAAGAGAAAAAAAACATAAACCAACATTTTAGGGAGTGCTTATGCACATATTTCGTATGCTGCTTCTATTTTTAACTTAAAAACGAAGTGTTAAAAATCTAAGCGTGTCAAATGTGGGTTGCACATGGTACGAAATGATAAAAGGTAGGCGGCAAAGATAATAAGGTAAAGGTTACGTATAGTGTGCCCCTTGTCGCGCCAAGGATGCCAAGTCGCCAATAAAAAGAGTTGAAGCTCATATACAACTCAACCATTGTAGGAAGAAGTAAACAAAAGATCATTAGGGTTACCACAAGAGCTTTGTGTTGGGTTGCCATATTGGCGACAAACTTGGGGGCACACTAATGACCATTTTAGCCGATAAAATAAGATTTTCAGATACTAAAATAACATTGATAACATTTGCAATTGTTTATTTTCACGCATGATTTCACTCGAAGAAAAATTAGAAATGAGAGAAATCATTTCCCAGTGTAACGTCAGCAAAGAAAATTATAATTATAAAAAAAAAGAATGTTTCATTAGCCAACAGGTGTACTATGCTTTCGACATCGTAAATCTTGCGGTTAAGTTTTACAGAAGAATGACATTTCAGCATTCCTTTTTTGGAACAGCACTTTTCGCGAGTGGTTTCATAAACGAAAAATCTTATTTTAATGCTAAGATCAACACGAGAAATTTCATCCATCTAATTCGTTGCGTATATATCGTGTCATTTTTACTCAGAGAAAACTCAATTCTTCGAAATTTATGAATATTTTGATACCCAATTTTTTGATGATTTAAATATTTTTCTTCCACACGAAATTAAAAGAACAGCACGTAGAAAGTAAAAAAATCATTTTTTTTCTTCATGGTCTCTTCCTAGGGGTTTCTGTCTTAAGGCAGCCTTTAGGTACGAATATAGAGACCACACTGTATAAACATAATTTGGCACGTTAAAACGTAAAGTACATTTCTTTCCTGGCCTCTGCCCAGTAAAAAAATTAAGAATTCAAGAGAGGAATTTCTATAAAAGCTTATAAATGACCAGCCCCATACATAAATATATTCACATTGCATAAATATAATTCTACAGCCGCTTCTATCTGCTGCACGTAAATTAAATGCAAAAAAAAAAAAAAAAATTCTTTCAAATGTAATAGCATTTTATAATTTAAACATGAAAGAGAAATACGGTTTTCCTTTTCAACTGCCCGGACGCAGTTAAAATGACATGTTTGTACAAACTTGATTAGATATTTCAAACATTTTTTTTTTTTTTTAAGTATACTGATTATAGTATATTTTCAAATTTCCCAGAAAAATTCATTCAGACTATTTCGACTAAAGTAAGTTGGTGTTCGGTTACTTAGCAACCGAAAATACATGCAACACAATATAAAGTACAAGTGTATACTCATAGTTCTGACAAAATCATACAATCGAACAAGTATAACATGGCAAAGAATTTCTTTATTTAACATATATATCAAAAAAGAACATTTGTTCCTCAAATTAAATCGAATATCTACCAATAAAGCACGCTTCATAGTTTGACTAGACAGTGTTTAACTAGAACGTGTCCGTTATGTATCCATTTATTAATTTGCTTTTCTCATTTTTGAAATAAAAGGTTAGAATGACTTATATAGGGTGCAGAATGTACAATTTGTATATGTAAAAGAACTCGTCTACTTTCTGGCACAAAGGTTGCGCGTCTTACTCGTATTCTAGGAGTCCCAGTTGGGACATGGTTGTTTTTCTATGTGCTATTTGTGAGATGTGTGACTGTGCCCCCCTGTAAAAAGGAGCTGTGCAAGCGAATATTGTGATGAGTGTGTAGCTAAAGTCGTACTCTTGGCCCTAGTTGGCGCTATTTGAAACAAGAGATACGTACCTTCGGCTTAAAATCTGGTGATGTATCAGCAGGGGGCTTGTCCATAGGCAAGTGTCATAAGTAACAATAACAGAACTCAGAAAAAAGTATTAAACCATTTTACCATTTTTTTGTATATAAAAGCTCATGATCCCTATACAAATCATTAATGGTACTTGTAACCAACTATTTCGCATTTTTGAATGAATCTCAAAGACACTTCTCTATAATACAATACTTAAGACAAAATTTTTGGGCAAAGAAATCTTGCGTCTCCAGTTGCAATCAACTTACCGATTTCGAAATTTTTTTATTTCATACCTTAAAAGTTCTTGATATGTCATCGATTCTCCCCTCATGTTTCTGGAAGCATTTCAAGATAAAACTTTCGTATAGCTCTGAACCTTGACAAATAAACCGATTTCGCCAATTTTCAGGCACTGCTACTAATCAGAATGTTCTGCTTTTATCTTTCAATCTTCATTTAAAATATTTTTTTGGCTATGACAAGACATGTAAATGGATTATGATCTCTCTCTTTCTTCCCCATATTATATATATATATATATATATATATATATATATATATATATATATATATATATATATATATTGAAAGTTAAATGGTATGATCATACTAATGATAATAATATGGTTAATGAAATCTGTAACCAAGGAATAGCATAAATATGCAGACAGAATGATAATTGTACGGTTACAATTAAAATTCCAAGAAAAAAATATGTTTCAATTGACTAGCGCACTGGGACAGAAATACTAAATAAGAATATAACAAATTACATATTTCTGGTAATAATAAAGAATGAAATTAAGTGTATTAGAACTTTATAAGCAAGTTTTTTAAATCTATAGCTACAAAATTTGAGCACATATTTTGGTGTAAGAGAATATTAACATCAAAACTACTGAGAAAAAAAAATTAAGTGAAATTTCGATGTTTTAAGCCATTAATCCTAGTACAACAACTGATTTGCCAGAGGCGACTACTTTATAAATTCCACTCATTTTCCTCAAAAGATGTCAAATTATTTCTGGTTGGGAAAGGTTTGTGGCATTGTTCTGATGGCAATCCAATCTCTGAAGATTCAAGCTTTGATTGAAAAAAAGATTCCACATTCTTCTAAAGCTACGGCATTATAAAATAAACTTTCAGGAAATATAGATCATAATCATTTACAACGCATCGTTGAGCACGAGTACAAAGACATCAAAATACGAGAGAGAAAAAAAATCGATCTCAATCTCATCAATATTTATTAAAATGTTAACACTTTATTCTTTTTATTATTAACGTTGAAATATTCTCGTTTTTTTTTCTTTGTAAAAAACGTAATTCTTTTTTATGCAAACAAGTTGCAATTGAGCTAAATTTCTAATGTCATTTGTCAAAATTAATTACAACACGATTAGTCTTTAGAGCAATAGATAGGTGATGGTTTCATTTTGCATTGTATTATAAACTGCTAATACAAAACAGTCTGCATTAAAACTAAATCTAATATTCATAAGGTAATCATTGGTTTTCAATTACCTAACTATATCTAATTTTGATACTTACGTATTATACCGTCGATGGCAACCGTTTAGAAACGCATGGGCGACGGACTCAAATTTGGCGATAAACCGTCGACGCCAACGAAACCAACAAAATGGCGGATGGCAGTTAAGGTTTGAACAATTTTTAAAATAATGGCGGATTTTTGTTAGTATTCGCGGTTTAGCAACTCATTGGCGACGCCTTCACATTTGGCGATAAAGATCGGCGGTGTAATACGCAAGTACCCTAATTTCTTTTTAGTTGCAATTAATTTCACGTGCATCGGTAAATTGCTCGATATAATCATCCATTTCGCTATGACACAGTACACAGGGAAAAAGATTCCTCTTGAGACTTAAATGTACTTTTCCATTAGCTGGGCGCCAGCGAAAAATCGACAAAGAAATTTGGCGGAATTCTACATTATTTGGCGGTTTTACGCTGGCGCCCGGCTAACAGGAAACGTCAATATTGGTATTACACTCCACATCGTTTATTGGCAGATAGTGTTTCATTCATGCCAGATAGCCAAGCCATTGATTGATAAGAATGCCAACTGATCCATTCACAAGAATGTTCCATTCATAACAAAGAGCTGATTATCGTAAGATAAAAATTTTCGAATTACAAAATTTCGAAATATCAGCAGATATGTTGTTCTTCCTTAGACATTAACACTACTATATCAAAATGTGATATTCAAATTTTCCAAAACGTTTCATCGATATAAAACATTTGCTGAGATTACCCACATCAGTAATCAAACTGTTATAATAAGCAATTGCTTAAGATGATCAGAAAACGTCGCCTCAAATAATTTTAGATGTTCTATCTTATGCTTAGCTGCACTGCAATTTTTGACGTCCATTTGTATATGAATGTCTTATGTCAGGAGTGGTTCCAGACATAAATTCGTATGTTTTACAGTATGTGGTTTTTGACTTGAATTTTGATATAAAGCGATGGATATGGCACGTTTTTTATTTAACTTCGTCATAATAATTATAATAAAGTATATATTTTAAAATAATATCTCATTCCCATTGACTTATTTGGTCCAACATAAATGATCTACAATTTCGATATAATTGTGACAAGATAAACATCTGTTTTTACAGTCATCACATTTTAAATGCATGTGATTAAACACGCGTACTGCTAAGTAGATAGATATACTTCAAACTTTGGTGTGAATCTATAACTTTCCTGATAAAAATTATAGACCAAATTTCATAGACTTAAATTTTTGCATATTAAGAATTATTGAGTTCACAGCACACAGATTTCAAGTGGGTGAATTTTGTTAAAAAAAAAATACGACTGAAACAAATTTCCTAATATAATAATTAAAGAATGATGTGCATTTGCATTTTTAAATTATCGAGTTCAGATTTTTTAAGCTTTCTCTCATAAAAACAGCATTGTAACCGTAAAAAAAAAAAGAGATCGAGATTTTGAAGAAATTTGATATTTTGGACTAACCTGAATCAGAAAAACATGTTGCAAATCATCTATGATCACAACACCTCAAACGCTTTACAGCTAGATGGAAGAAATCTTAAACTTAGATTTCTCTCAATTTTTCAATCAATTAGATTTCTCTCAATTTTTATCATGAAGTCTTGCTGTAAAAGTGCAGGTAAACCATGATAATTATAAAAACGAAAGAGAAAAGAAAAGAAAGAGCTCGCAGGATAGAATCTGATACACAGGTACATGTAAAATGCAGATGCGTTCCAAATTTGAAATCAAATTTAAGGGGTTTAACCGTTTTCATGAGATCATTAAAGAGACTTGAATATACGAAATTTGGTACATGAATTTGCGATTACAGTTGTAGTTTGGAGAAATTTGTTTTAATCATTTGGAAAAATGACATCCAAAATACATATTCAGTTTTTTGGTGCTTGCGTATTAACCGCATCCCTATAAATAATCATTAAATATGCCCTAGATTGTACGCTAATAATCTCATTCATAATTTTAGTTCTCCCACAGTATGCACTTAATAGGACAAGTACATTTATTAAACAGTACGCGAGAGGGTTTTTTTTGGAGGGGGGAGGGTAATTTTTTAAATCTATCTATCTATCTATCTATCTATCTATCTATCTATCCATCTATCCATCTATCTATCCATCTATCTATCCATCTATCTATCTATCTAATTTTACAACTAAGAAAACTTGCGATTCCAACAAGAGATAGGAATAAGGTAAGTTAACAATTGTTTAGGAACCAAAGTATTTGATTTTTTTTTTGTTAATTTATAACAATTTTCAGTAAAACTTTGTGCCGTCATTTCATTTACATGTGTATCATTTAGAGAAAATACGAAAAAAAAGTACATTAAATGTAAGAACATTATTCTTGACTTTTTTTCCCCTTCACTCTCATATCCGTGTGGTCTAATTTACATTCGAGATTGATCTCGCAAACTATCAATACCGGCGAATTTTGCGTGATAGTATTAACGTTATTTTTTAAAAAATTTTGAATTCTACATTTTTTTCTTAGTACGTTAGATACTAAAAGCCATTTTACTTGGAGGCGTTACACAATTAAATATTTTCTTCTTTAACAATATAATAATATGAACCGCTTAAAAATTTCCTATATAAAGATTAAAGTATAATCAATTAAGATATAAGGTATTAAAAACTGAAGAGGATTTTGATAGTTACATTGCAGTAGGTCTCAACATTGCTTAATCCTACTCTATTGCCGGCAGAATAAGTTTTCTAAAAGAGAAGCCATGTGATTAGAAAATCCTAAGCTAAGGGATTTTCTAAACACTTTCTTCTAAGCAAAAGAGGAAATCCAACAACTGCCTGCCTTTATTCTGCACGGTAAGCAATTTTCAGCCATCAGCAGATTTTGTCGAAAAGCGCTAGCGAGAATAAATGATACATGAGACTTATTGGATTCCAAATATATGTAATTTAAACCCAATTTCGTTTGATGAAGTTCAAATTTCGGAAGTTTTATTAAGTAGAAAAGCAAATGTAACCTTAGACTTGATCCATTTCTTCCGCTCCAATTTTAAAAACGACGGTTTGTGGAATAATTTATTCAACGCACGAAAAGTAGTAGCGAAATGGATAGCCGTGAAATAATGCAATTTATCGTCCCTCGAGGATCTAACACGAAATAAAAGCGAAACTGAGAATGGGGAGTATTTTTGAAGCCGATAAATTAGTTTTCTAGTCTAAATCTGTTTCTCTCTCGAAAAAAAAAAAATGAAATAAAGTGAATAAGTACACAAATATTGAGGTTTACTGTGATTCAGAAAAGAAAAATTGAGATTTTTTTCAGAATTTCAATTAATCTAAATTACAGAATTTCTATCTTCATTCGTGGCTCATCCACGCCGAATCATTAAGGAATCGGGAAGTTTTCGGTTATAAAAATAGTCGAAATCGCAGTCGTAAAATTTTTTTTAAAAAAGAAAAATGAAATCGAAGATCTCAAATTTCAAGTTATAATGTAAGAAAATTTTTTAAGTCATTATTTGTCTTAATTTGTCATTAAGTAGTTTAAACCAGTTTGAAAAAGCAACACTGGTAAAAGCAAGTCAACCATTTAAAAATACATCTGCTTTCAAAAAAGTATACAGGATAATGCAATGCTAAAGTAGATAAAAAAATATATGCGATTAAAAGATTTTGATGAATATTGGCATTTATGTTCATTGCCTACTCGATTTCGAGCTTCAATTTTTCAAAAAACCCTAA
The DNA here is from genome assembly GCA_026289955.1 of Argiope argentata. NCBI lineage: Eukaryota > Metazoa > Arthropoda > Arachnida > Araneae > Araneidae > Argiope > Argiope argentata. Next base: position 6,886,997 of record JAOUZG010017606.1, on the reverse strand, counting down.
CGAAAAGAACTTCATGATCTCATAAGATAATAAATGGTATCTATATCTATATACATATTTACTTTTTTGTACATAAAATTTTTACATATAAAAAGAATGAGGCATTTTCATTACAAAATAGAATTAGAAAGGCGTTTCTAAACGATTTCATTCTTTAACAGCAAATCTAAAGTAATGTAATGATGTCCGTCATCTTCAAATTCATAGTATCAGATCAGAATGCAGAAAAAAAAAGAATTCGAAATAAAATCTATCCAAAATTAGTATAATATCTGATATGCATTTACTATTACTGTGAATTTATTTTCCTTTTAATACATTTCAAACAAAAATTAAAATGTAACTCAAAAATGCAAAAGAGGCATATTTTTATTTAAAATAATCTCGTAATATTACTCCGTCCAAATTGCAAATAAATTTGACAGATGGCCATGTTTGTAAGTATTGAAAACAAAAATAATAAATTGTAGCATAAGGAATTTTATGAAAGGGTCCCCGAAATTAGGAAAAAAAAAAAAAAAAACGCAAACAACTATGCCAGGAACTAAATTTTTAGAAACTAATTTATAAGTTTTCGTTTCTTTTTTAAAAATTTATACATGTTAGAATTTATTGATTTCAGAAATGAATATCCTTTGAAACAAAAAAATAAATTAGAGCCTTTTTTGAAAGTACAGACAGTTTTTCTCTTTAACTGTCTATAATAAGTACACGAGAGTGACAATCGCTCAGTTTTTTAATTTTAAATTTGGGATTTTTAAATTTCCTTTTAATTTTTGATGAGAACACAGACCCCACTTGATGAGTATGAATCAGAAAAAGGATAAAAACCCGACGAAGCTTACGATGATGGGTGGATTACTTTTTCGGATAGATGATGAAAACGACACTTCTGCTTCCCCCATCATCATTAATTTCTATTATCAGTTAGATCAAATATATAAAAGATTAAAATGAAATCTGCTAAGCGTATTTCAATGTATCATGTCAGAACATCATTTCTTGAATTGTCAAGCACCACGTTCTTGTGCAAGTTAAATTATATTTTCATTCATTTCAATCGTTTCACTGAATGAGTCACTTTAGTATTGCAAACGATCATAAAAAAATTTGTCTCGCATTTATTGTTTAGTAAAAAAAATATCCCATTTCCTATATATCTCATTTCATATAATCATGCGCTCAAAATGACATTTTTCTAGGTTTTATTTGCTATAATCATATACTTTTTAATCAGAGCTTTTCAAATGCAATAGCAGCGCGTTATTAAAAGTGGATTATTTGAGATGCTCGTGCAGATAATAAAATTTTTATATTTCGCCTACGGATTTTTGTTGACGCCAAAAACGGATTTTGTTGATTCCAAAAACATGTTCTGACATGATAAAAAGTTGCCATTAGATTCTTGATAAATACGATATATATATAATTAAAAGTAATCGATAAGTTTGAAAAGAATTTAATTAAAAAGATAACTGAAATTTTGTATAATAATGAATTGTTTCAAAACAAAGTCGCCTGAATTCATGGAATTCTCTGTAAGCTAAGCTATGTTGAGACAAATCATCTACTAGTGAAGAATCACTTCTTGGCTTTTAGCATATTATCAACTATTGTTGCCCACGAATATGAAATTATATAAGACGGTGATCTCCAGACTTTAATCCATTCATCAAGGATATACATATCTATAGATTAATACGTCTAATCTGTTTTTTTTTACAAATTATGCCTCGCATTGTTTATACGAAAGATGAATATCATCATTCATATCATGGATTCCCATACATAGTAGGCAGATCAGCGTAGACAACGAAAAGACTTCTCCAGACGGTGAGCACAATACCATGAATAATGAATACATAAATTAATGAGTACCCCACACATAATGCACAAGGGGGAAGGTTAACTAGCGAATTGAAATATCATTCGTGTCTGTTAGGGTTGGAAATAAAGCTTCTTTTTACCTTTAGAAGAAGCAATTATATGATTATGTAGAATGACATTCAATGATGTTAATTTAAGAAATCACGTTTATCACTAAATTACGATATATTTTATAATTTAAATTTAACACTAGATTTACAACGATTGGTTGTATAGTTGATTTGAGAAAAATTCATAATTTTAACGGAAAAAATAAATTGGAGGTTTTAAGTAGATAAATTGGAATTCCTTTTATTTCTAGCAAAAAAACTATTATTAAACACGATTTATTAATTATATAATATAATATAAGGAATGGATTATTAATCCATTCCTTATATTATATTATAAATTACAATGTTACAAAAACAAATAATGCATTTCGAAAATGGACATGCATATCGTGTTTATACAAATTATTTGTTAAAATCGCGTGCACCAATTAACAGAACTTGTAGAGGAATATCTATATCTATACTACTATTATAGATGTGAAAGTTTGGATGGATGATGGGGTTCAATCACGCTAGAACGGCTGAAGGAAATTTAGCACAGAGATAGATTATAGTCTATAGAAGAACATAGGCAAATTTTTATTCCGGTCAGTTGAGGGGTTAGTATTTTATTCATTAAAAATTAACTTTTCCGCCAAAAAATTTAAAAAAAAAACTGAAAACATCTGCCTGAGCTTTTTGACTCGTTTGTTTTATTTTTCTATTTCCGGTATCCTTTTAATATTATTTTATCTCATGGAATTCTTTGTGATTTATTGTAGGATTTCCCGGCAAAAAGCCTTTTTCATCAGAATAAAAAAATTAAGAAAAAATCTAAACGTTTTTTTTTTTCTGTTTCCGTTTTTCATTTTAATATTATCTTACTATTCTAAAGGAAGGTTTATTAATTTTTTTTCTTATGCTGTTCTTGTGTTAATATAATTCGATATTTCCTGTTAATTTCTCTTGATTTTTTTCTTGCTATACATATTCCTTTTGCCTATTTTCAACATTTTCGATTAAATTTTTAAAAGTACCTTTATACTTTCAAGTGCGTAGCTTTTTAGTTTTTGTTCCCCACGCTAATTATGTTAGACGTAACATGCTTCCGACCGATTATTTCAAACGATTCTGTTTATTTTCGTAGTGTATGATAAAATTAAAATTAAGCATTGTTAATTAACAGATCTTTTGATTCCTTCAGAAGTGCTAGTAAATAAAAGTAAAATAGATGAATTGAAATTAAACTTTTCTAATCTGCATTAGGTTACCCCAGCTGATGCTTAAAATTCACGTCTTTGCATTGCTCCAATTGACGTTGAAAATTTATGCATGCATACAGTTTTGATAACATTTTACTTTGTGATTAGACTGTCAGTTCTCACATATACACATCAAAATTTCCACGTGTACGAAGTCGCGGGTAAGATCAAGTTTTACATATTTATAGATTGTGCATTTGTGTTACGCTGCAACTAAGATTTCTAAATTATCATAATTATCAAATTATAACTCTAAATTTTCATAATAGTAGATATTACAATGCTTTTCAGAAAAAGCGAAAAAACCTGCGATTATATTGAATCTGGGAGTTTGAAAAATATCCAGGTATTTTATATAGATATTTTTAATGTGAGGACCATGAAAAAACAAATTCATATAAATTCACATTTCAGAATATGCAAAATATAAAATTTCTAAATATTTATGTTTTCTGATATAAAGGGTGTTCATTAATTATTGTCGGGGTTTCCGTACCTCAGAACTTTCGAATAAAAAATATTACGCAAAAGCTGATTTCGTATTCGTAAAATACAACTCAAAGAATTTTACTTGACAACAATGCAATCTTAGCGCATTTGCAGTCTGTGTAATTATGACGTCATAAATAAAAATGGCAACCGTGCAAGAAAAAGCAATGTGTCTATTATAGCTTTCCGAAACTAAATCAGTCATAACGACTCAACGTCGCTTCAGGACCACGTGCAAAAAAGATCCTCCTTCGGATAGTTTTATCAGACGCTGGTTAACACATTTTCAGGAAACTTGAAGCGTTCTACACCGAAAGGGAGTGGAAAGACCGAGCGCTTCGCAGGAAAACCTTTGATCGCATCCAAGAAACGTTACTTCGTAGTCCACGACAATCAACGAGACAATCAGCTGTGCAGTTACATATGCCGCATACGACAATATGGAATGTTCTCCATAACCGCCTTCAGCTGAATGCCTAACAAAGTGCAAATTGTGCAAGCTTTAATACAAGCTTTTAATAAGCTTTTTCTGCACTTTACAATCATTAATAAAATTCTTTGAGTTGTAATTTATGAATACGTCCTCGGCTTTAGCGAGATATTTTTTATTCGAAAGTTATGAGGTACGGAGACCCCGGCAATAATTAATGAACACCCTATATTTAATATTAGAGTTAATGAGCTTGTTAACTGGTTGGATTCTGCATATCTCGAATCGAACAATATTCCTCTATAAGAGAAATCCGCAAAAATGTCTGCTTTCCAAAAGCGTGAAAAAAATCGATTATCTTTGATACAAGAATTCGTTTACCAACTTGTTAATATGAAACACAGTTCATTTCATCAGAAGAATACATAAAGGCCAGAAACTAAGCATCTGAGAGAATCAAATAAAACTATCTTAAATAATGTTGCACTTTCATGCCAATGACATTCAAGAATCAATTGCAAATAATATCCGTGCAGTTCAATTCATTTGCGCACGTGTAAAATTTCCTCAATTAACTAGACCAGCTGCAAGAGGCGACTTCAATAGAATGAGACCACGATCGGAAAGATAAAACCAAAAAGCCAGAGGAAAGGGCGCGAACATTTTTAGTCACAGTTACAAATAATAAGTCGAGTACAAGTATGATAAAAATGAGAAGAATGTAGAGAATCTACTTCAGTGAACATTGAATCATTACAGAAAATATGTGTTACAAGGGTTTAGAAAACTTTGAAACGAGTTTCATTATTTAATGAACATGAGGTAGAAAAATAATTCAAAAAAGGAATTAAAACAATCGAGGTAAATCCTATGTCATTGTAAAATTACAGTGAAAGATTAAAATCTATTTTTTGAAGAAAATTATATTTAGATGGATGTTGTCTCACTAATATTAATGAAACAGTTTCATGGAACTTCGATTAAAAATCTCATAAAATATTAGAATTCTTAACTTATAATGAATATTAATAAAATTATTACAATAATAACAGTTTAATTCCATTCTGGATCAAATTCACTAAACAAAAACAATAGTATGAATTTGAATAAGGCTTCTTTGAAAGGTCTTATATTAAAAATAAACGCAAACTCGAATCGCCTTTAAACCATTTCGACCCACTGCGGTTTTTCAAGTTCCTACTTTTCATTTCTTCTCAAACCTGATAGTGTCATTTGTCACGACTTTCTGGTTCGATTTGGTACACATAATTTAAGTTTAGCTTCAGTGGCAATTCGTTTGGCTGAACCATGGTGTCAATTGGCGCCAGAAATTTGCACCACCATCTGAGTACTTGGCGCGCATTTCATTATAAAACTGTTCAATCACATAACAATTCATACTAACATTTTTATGGATATAAACACCCACAAATGATGAGCATTAATTGCAGTGATAATATCTGTTTCCCCCACCAATATTCTGTTCTCCAGAGGATAAGATTTCATGGTGCATGCGTGTTTATGCATGTATGTTATGTGTGTGTATGCATATATGTGTGTGCATGCGTGTATTTGTATATATATGTGTGCATGCGTGTATTTGTATATATGTGTGTGCATGCGTGTATTTGTATATATGTGTGTGCATGCGTGTATTTGTATATATGTGTGCATGCGTGTGTATTTATGTATGTGTGTGCATGTGTATGTATGTGCGTGCGTGCGTGTGTATGTATATGTGTGTGCGCGTATGTATGTGTGCGTGTGTGAGCATACCACAAAAACATTGTTTTGAAAGCCCTTTAAGAGTTAGTGATATTTCACTTTTCTAAATTTGCTCTTTTTTGTCTCTTTAATTAACGATACTTTTCCAGTATACAGTCTCTTCGCTGTTCGGAACACCCAGATATCCACTTGATTTAATCCGAATTTACCAGTGGAATGTGTTCTACCTGTTTGGATGCATCCTACATATATAAAGCTCATTTGACAAATAAAAAGCAAAGTCTCAATAATAAGATAAAATATATAGAGGAATTTAGAAAAGGAGCCAACTACATATGCATTTCATTCTATTCTGCCGATTCGACTGAACCCCCCCCCCCCCCCGAAAAAGCATTTTTAAGCTGTCTTGAGAAAGCAAAGACACTTTATCTTGTTTCCAATAAATCAACCAGAAAGGACCTGACACAGCACAAAACTCCGGTAGTCAAAGAAATGTCCATCTATCAAATTATCAACATGGAACTACCCACTCAATCTGCTCTTGGAACACATTACTTTTGAGTTACAAAAGAAAAAAATATATATTAGCACTACACTCAGACATTGGAAGCAAAATTGCTATAAAGAAGCGGGACACATATTTCGCTAGTGAGTGACTTCAGATAAATGTTCTCGATTAATTTCCCAAACTACCCATAAGGCTGCCTTTGGATTTGACCTGCTGTGAGAGGCAGCCGTGCAGACTTGCAACCCCGCTGTTAAGAAAATATTTCATCAGAGAAAGATGACTTCCGAGAGAACTAAATTGGAGTCATTTTTTTAATGTACAATCAAAGGCCACAGATGGAAAATGGTTTTTCAAAAAAGGCATAAATTGTAGTCTTAAGAATTATTTATTAAGCTTATGATATTTTATGAATATGATAAAACCATGCAAAAATCCTGAATGAAAAAATTCTGGGTCAACCTAAGATCATAAATTTTGAAGTTTGCTTCGAACCTAAAGCAAGCTCATTTCGTCCATGTGTTTCGTTATGTTATTTCAAAAAGTGAATGATTCGACTTTTAATTTAAAAAAATAAATAAAAACATTTCAATGAAGATAATTGAGTTCAATAAAGTTTAAACAATTAAAGGAGACTAGACATTGTGGGTGAATAGTTACGACCGAACCAGGAACATTAGGGTTTGCAGATGAATAACATAACCACTAGACAAAAGTGACACTTTTGGTTCGTTGGAAGTTATCTGGCTTATGAGGCTTCTACCACATATTCTCCCTCTAGTGAGTTGGTGGTGAGAAGAACGATACTCTTAAGCCAAGTGTATTGCAAGCATGTGTGAGTTGACTAAATTGGTTAGTCAACTCACCATGCTTGC
>JAOUZG010017606.1:6866987-6879392 GCA_026289955.1 Argiope argentata | reverse complement strand
TTTGCTCGCAGTCGAGTTTTATGACAGGAAATAAGAATTGCAGAGCAAGCAGCCTGCGCCAGTTCCAGAAGACACAACAAACGCGATCTTCTTCCTTCTAATAATGGCGGGGGAATAGTGTGCTTAAGTATGGGATAAGTTCTTCAAAGTCAATAACCGTAAAATAAAATACCTTCCATATCTTGTTAAGCGAGAGATATTTCATTTTAATACTCCTATATGGAGTTGTCGCAAAAAGTTATTTTACAGGGGTGCGCTCAGGAATATATGGCAGTTGTTCGATTATCTATCTTTACTGAGCACAGGAAGAAACAGAAACTGCTGACGTAAAAAGCGTCACGTGATATGGAAAACGGTTCACGATGTTAAATATTTGACTTTCCAAGACTCGGAAAAGATCATGATTTTGAATGTAATTTGCTTGAATATCCAGTTTCTCATTCCCTAGACACATGTTTTTAAAATCGTTAAAATTTTGCTTGAATCAACATTTTCTGCGAATCCTGTTTGAAAGCAACAATTTGCTGACCTAGGTTGAATGTGTAGTGAAACTTGTTTACGCGGAAAGGAATTTATATACTGATGCAACAGAGTGATATACAAATTCGGAATTGAGCCGATTTTAAATGGTAGGTTGTTATCTGAGTCGATACCGAAAATAATACAATGCAGTAGGGGGAATAAAATTAATGCAAGTTTTTTTCCCAAATAAATAATCAAAAATAAAACAGTACAGTCGGAAAAAAAATAATGCTTTTTTTTTGTTGCTTCAAAGAAATAAAGAATAGGAAGAAATACAAGAGAATAAATAATGCATTATGCTAAAACTTATTTTTTTTTCTGATGCGATTAGATTGTTTAGTACTATCAGGATGATCATATTTAATGGATAATAAAAACTGGAAATTAAATCATTCATCAACTAATTTTTAAAAAAGGGAATCGAATAATATAATAACCTATAACAAATTTATTTTACTGATAAGTAAATAGTCGGACTGTTAAAGAAATTAAATTCAAATTCGAAACTTTAAAAAAAATTGAAATTTTAGGTTATTTTGCTACAAGAAAATAAGTACACAATGTCAAAAAGATAGCATGTAACTAAAACAGAATAAGGAGTTTTGAAATTCAAATCTTAGCACCTGCAAGGAATATAGACAAATAAGCAGCTACTCTGATTTTGAACTAAAATTTTTAAATATATATATATATATATATATATATATATATATATATATATATATATTTCGAATTATATTTTAGAATTCTAATTTCATTATATTTAGAACGAACGACAGAATTACTATACATTAAGATAATGATAACTAAAATTATTTGATGAATCAACTTTGCTGATTAATAGTTAAACATTAAATATTGCAAAATTCTTATAAAAGAACCATTTGAATTTTATACCAAACAAATTGACGTATATTAAAATAATAATGATCAATTTTCCATGTATTTGCAATATTATCAATTTTCGAAGCACTCAAGTAGAATACTTTATGGTGCAAATACAAATGGTAATAATATTGATCAGACTAAATAGTGATTAGCGTCAGGGCCAGACTAAAACGGGGCAGTTGCCCCGGGCCCCCAAATTGAATACAAATTTTATTTAGTTTTTTTCTTTAATGATTGCTCTTCATTACTAAAATATTGAAGCAGAGGGGGCCCCAAAGAAATTTTTGCTCCTAACCTCAACTAGGCTTAGTCGGGCCCTGATTAGAGTCAAATTATCTTCAAAAATCTGATGTTAGTCTTATCCATATTCCCTATGTATTTAACAGTTGGATGGAGACTAAATAATCAACTAATAATTCTTTTGCAATCTTGATTTTTTTGAGAAAATGGTTTGGACGATCAAATGTAATAATGTTATAAACGCTAATTTTTTAAACGTTGCTTTTAAATTAAATAAAATTCAATTCTAAATTAGAAAACAAGAAAATTATATTTCTCCCACAAGTGAAATCATCGTGATAATAAGAGTAGATGTAGATTAAATTCTTCAATATTCATAATATGAGAGAACACGTACTCTTTTCTTTCGGAGGAATAATGCAAATTATGAAACGAGTTTCAATTTCTTTTTTAGGTTTAAATTGAAAAAAAAAAAGTATGATGTGGCCACTGAAAAAAGAAATTACTGATGCCACAGCAAAGTTATATGTTGTGACTTTCGATAATTTTTCGTGACTCGATCTAGTTTTGTTTGGTCATCGGCGCCTCGGCGTATGGACCGCAAGTAGTAATCTAAACATACACTTACGCACAAGGAATGTAGTGGTTTACCACTTTCTGTTTTTAGCAACCCTTATTTTTGATTGTTTACTCATCAAAGGGGAGGGGAGTTTAATGTACGTATCATTTTAACATGCATTGCTATTTTTATCTTGGAATAAGAGGCTATTATTAAAAAAGGGTCATGAAATTTAAAATGCAAGGTTCACTTAAGCACTATTGAAGGATGTAATTCAAGCAGAAAATTAAGTTAAAGGGTGCTATGTTACATTTAAATAAATCATGTATGAAGAATTATTAGTTTTTGGATAAGGAATGTATATATTTGAATGAATAAAAAGTTAAACTTCTCAAAATATTTTTCTATCCAATTTTAAATTTTCCCCTTTAAGCAATAATAACTGACTTCTAAAAGACATTACACTAAACTTTGAGAATAAGTTTAAATAATTCTTTAGTTCTTGGGGGTGGTATTTGACAATCATCCCATCAATTGTCTTAAAAATCATTTGGGATGGGTGAATGATATCTGTCTATTCAGAGCTTATTCTATAGAAACAACCCCATCATAATGCCGAGCTGTTTGGAATAATTCTGAGGTTCAAATTCTGTATCATGTATTCAAATTCTAAAATCATGATTAAGATAAAAATTGAGAATTCACTTCTTTTTTCCTCGAAAGAAATATAACTAGTTAAAAAGTAATTCTTTTCTTTGGTCTTTATTTAATACAAATGAATCGTGCATTATTGATGGAAATACTTTAAAATATAGAAAGGCAATTCATAATCACTAAGAAACAGTAATAACTGTCTTATATGATTTAAATTACGAGGATAGTACAAAGATAATGCATATATTTTTTTCAAATTATTTGAAATACAATTTATATGTCTAGCTATTTACAAACATTTTTTTCGAATAATGGATTTGTATTTATATATTAGTAGACTGTTGATATAAGACGGAATCAACCAATGTTAGAAGTTATATAAGAAACAGAAAAATTTCTTTCGTTTTTAATAATTTTTTTTAAAAAATATACTTTATTTAATTCTTGCAAATGTATTTTTATTGAAAAGGGCGTCTAATAGTTTAGAGTTTTACATACATGCATTCATGTAAAAGCTTCCGGAAAAGGGGAAACAAAAACAACAACAAAAGAAGAATTTGAATAGAACGGTACAAAAAAACTTTTGTAGAGACATCTTATATTCAACATGCAAGTTTCAGTACACGCTTATACTACAATCTCGCATCTAAATTGAGATAAATTTGCATTAATTTCCCCCTCATTTCAAAACGAGGAAATCCAAACTATTTAGGCGAAATAGGAAAGAAAAACACGATATAAAACAAAATGGAGATTGGGCACAGCTTCAACTGCCATTCGGAAAAAGTATTTATAAAGCTAAGATAACAAGATTAAAGTTGAGTTCCAACAATTTGAGAAAAAAGAAAGGAATCGTCTTCCGCTTTTTTGCAGTTGAGTTTGGCTAATATGAATGGATTTTATGCAGACTTTTCCCCCCACTAATCTTTAATACTTATTATCATAAAATTAGAATTTTGTAATTCGAATTTGATTCACCCGAAATCAAAAATCGTGATTGCCTAAGAAATGTTCTCGCCAGAAAAACATTTTTATATACTATAATTTCCATAATCATATATGAATTGTTTCAAGTTCTTAAATTAATTGAGGATTTAGCTACTAAATAACATCAAAAATGGTTTCTGTTACGGTGTTATTTACTATACAAAACAGTTATAAACGACAACATCAAATATTTACCATAATCTTGAGAAAGAGGAACTTTTTGATATAATCATTTTCATAACCAATTTTTCTTAATACGATGTTTAATTTTAGTTTCGTTAGCTTTAAATTAGTTTTGTTCTACTATACTGTAATGGAAAAAGTAATCTCTAAAGAATCCGCCTTTTAACACCACACATTGACTAAACGAACTAGGGTCAATATAACATTACTTAAAATTTTATCACCTGAATAGATTAAAAAATATGTAGCATAATTTAATTCTAAGAAGTGTTTAGCTATCGTATTAATGGATCAATTATGTTCCAAAAAACCGTGGAAAGTTAAAAAATTTCGACATATACAAAATAAATCGTTTTCACAATCCATCAAGCGTTTCGTTTTAATTCTCTTGGCAAGGCCAAGAAATTTCAGTAAGTGACAGTCATTGTCAAAATGTTCAGATTCAAATAAAGGTTTCTTATTTTGGAGGCAATACAGAGTAACTAGTAAACAAAAAGTGTCTTTGTGATAACCTAAGAATGTCATCTTTTATGACGAGTTTTACAACGGACTTGGATATATCTTGATATGTAAACAAGATACGGATACAAATTGGAATACGAGAAGTCTTTATCTCATCCCTGGTAAGCGATATTTTGCAGTATTCTTTTCAGATAAAGATGCCACAGCTCGGAACGTGACACTTTTAAAAGTCACTAAAAAAAAAAGACACACTAAAAAAAACACATTATCAAGAACAAAAACAAGTTGATAACGAAAGTAGATTCATAAAGAGATAGTTCGAATTTTTATAACCTAGTTACATGTAATTTTTCTTCAACTTTTTCTGAAATAACTGCTTTTGAACATGAAATTTTTCAAAATAGTTTATCTGAAGTTACAAAAATATTTAACAGCTTGAATAAATATATAGTAGAGAAGAAATTCCATAATTTAGACTGAAATACTAAAACACTGAAGAAATGAATATCATTTTATGAGCTGGAAGTTCTATTCAAAATGGCAAATCTTTTGATTCAAAAGTAGAGAAAAAATGGTTTAATTTCTAAACATAGAAAAAAATGGGGCAAAATTATAATTTTTAAACTAATTTTGGCAAAAATTATGGTATGATGCTTTTATTACGTTAAAAAAATAAATTAGATATGTAACTTTTCCAGGCAGCTGAAGGCAAAAATTTATGACAGAAAATTTCACTATTCTTTACGTAATATAGAAAGAAATAAATTTGAAATTACATTACAGAGTATTAAAGACCATAGAATAACAAAAATCAGTAGAAATAAAAAATTATTTCTACATTGCCATTTTATAACCATGCATAAATATATTTAATGCTCATTTCAATAACCACTTTAAATTTCTCGATGATCAATTCACTGCCCTGAAGTGAGATGAATTGTTACTTTAAATTATATGCATTTTTCTCACGGAGTGTTTATTACACCAGAAAAAAGAAATTTTTTGCTAAGAATAATTTATTAACAAAAGTAACAAAAGATGACTATTTTGGATTTTATCACTATCTTAATGATTGCATATATTTTACAATTTAAGCAAGCAAAAGGCTTTAACTATATGCCAATTTTATAGATATAAATAAAAAGACTTTTTATGAAGGGGAAAAAAATTAAACACATATGCATTTTAAAATTAATAAAATATAAAAGTCAGGAAAAAGATGGTTTATTAACCACTTTAACTGTTTTATTTTCTCTACTATATAATAAGATGACACTTTCTATTTTAGGAATATTTTCTTATTTTGTTTCAAATGGAAATTCATTGAATACATGATTTATCTATGTAGTCGAAGTAATTTTCCTATTGAATTAAAATAATTATGAATGGTTTATTTTTAGCTTACAGCTATCAAAATTCAATAAATCAATGCTCGTATGACATTTGTGCAAAACTATTGAGCGGTTAATGTTGAATAATTCATATTATGACATAACTTGCACCAATATATTTTGCCAAAAATGGACCTCAAAAACAAAGTATTTTTTTCCAATAGAATGGATGATATTAAAATCCATATTCTATCTAATTTAAAAATAGATATAACATTGATAAAGAAAAAATCAGGATTTTTTTAAAGCTTTGAATATTTTTTTAAAAAATTACTTTGAATCAAACTAGATATTATTGAATAGTATAAATATTAAATTTTTACTACAAATTTATATTTTTTTGGCTGAAAAAAAGCTTTCAGAATTATATGCACTATTTTTCAGAATCATACTAACATTCAAAGCAATTTATACTAGAGCTAGTTCTTGTTTTTTCTTTACATAAAACAGACATTGTAAACTGTCAAATAAATTTTTTTGTATATGTTATACATTATGTGAAATTCAAATAAGCTGATGATATTTATATATTTCAAAATCTTATCAAATAAAAATTAAAAAAAAGTTTTATAAGAATTATTTTTCAATAAAATTAATAAAAAACTCCAGGCAGGAAAAATCAAGCAATGGGTTACATTATAGAAGGGTTTTTAAAAATAAAAACTTAATTACAAGTAGGTATATTTTAGCAGTTAAATAAAATTCAAATATAAAATATAAATTCCAACTTTAAAAAAGGGGAAAATCTCTACAAATACTTTTTTTAAAAAGGGAAATTAAATCTGTTACACAATAATAAAAGTTTTAAACTATATTTATCACATATTTCATAATTATTAAACAACAATTACTATAATGATCAAGACCCAAAAGTAAATACAACAATAACACGACTATTATAATTAAATACGGATTCGAGTAAAAAAGAGCTTCATATTATATTTTCATCAGGAATTTCAGATATAATATTACCTAATTAAGAATTTGTAAATTTAATTATGAATGACTTATAACATATTTATCAATCTAGAAATGCCATAAATTAAATAACAGGAAACTCCTGTTTTTATCTAAATCTTGGAGCAGATATTTTACTAATCATAAAAAAAATTGAAAAATGAACCATTTGGAACAAAATTATCCCTTATCTATATTACTGTATTTTGTTAAAGTACAGTTACTTGTAATTTGTAATAATTCAAAGAATCATATAAATCTTCTATGATGTTCAAAAATATTTTGAAACATTAAAAAAGGGTATGATAAATTTAATTTTTGTAAAAGGAAAATCTTTGTTCACTTTTCAGTCTTAATTTAAAATCTATACAAACAAACATATCTTTGTAGAAATTTCAAAAAGAACATGAACAAATTTAACTGGGAGAAATTCTACAATTATATTTCTTCAATTCTACAATTTCTTTCCATCATTTCAAGGTACAATTATATGACTAATTCAAGCATCTTAGTAAAAAAAATAATCAGAAAGTTATTATTTTATATCTTTATAATATAAGATATGCAATTTTCATAGAAAGCTTTATTATAAATATATTTATAAGTATACTCTTAACTTTTTATTTATATCCAAATTGACTTTATTAATAGTAAAATTCTATCAGCAAATAAAATATCAAACTTGAATAAGAATTCAATTACAAAAATTCCTTTACAACAGATATGTGATAAATAGCATTTTGAAATGGAATAAGAAATACATGTGTTCTAAAAATTAAAAAGTTGCACACAACTGTTCAGTAAAAACAACAGTTTCATAATTAATTTAAATACAATTAATATTATTAGCATAGGAAAGGATTTATGGAATCAAAAATAAATAGTATTTAGAGATTAAAAAACTGAAAATAAAATTTAAAGTTTGCATTAAAAATGAATTTATGGCAATCAAAAATATGACATATGAAAATATTACCTGGACTAAAACTCCAAAATCAAATGGTTCCACTTCGTATTGCACATTACTCGCTCGATATCGAAGCAAATGTTCGATTAATGCAAAAAAAAATTGTAAAAATTTATGAGAAATTTGAAAAATCCATGAAAACCACAAAATTAGCTCATCTGATAGAACAAATTAATAACAATTTCCAAAATTCGACATTTAAAATAAATTATTCTCGGCAATAAATAGTTAATAAAGATTTCGTCAGGAACTAATTAGTTGAAAATTTCAAAATTTACTGCGATTTTGTAACTTTCCGAAAACTTCATTCGCCGATAAGCACACCAGGGCAGACGACAAGATAAAAACAGTTTCCAAGTTTACATATTTAGAAACGCCTCCTTGATCACGTGATTTACGTCAGATTGTGATGATTGCAGTTAAACACGACGACACGAAGAGTTACAAAATGAGCGTGAAAAAAATAAATCTCGATTAAAAGCTATGGTATTAAATGCAACGAAATGTAATTCGGTTTTCCGACGCTGCTTCACCTTTCACTGACACAACTTCATTATTATGTGCTTGCAGCGCAGCAGTGGGATCAGCTCCAATTTTTTGCTAGTTCAATGTTTCCTTGATAGATGGCGCTTTGCTAAATCCTCTTCCCGGGATTTTTTCCGCGGATATAAAACTGAAGTGAAACACAAACACGGAAAAATCGAATCTTCGGGTTTCGTATGCTTCAGAACTTTTGTAAAAGAATTGTTCTAATTCTGAATTTGATTTTATTTCTCCATTCGTTCTTTTGTTATAATCCTTTTTTTTAATATGTATTTTTAAGATAGATATATATTTTCACTGCTTCGGGCATTTCTTAAAATGTAGCCATTATAATGTGATATTTATTTTGTGTGTGTATAAATTAACTAAGTCAGTTTAAAAATAATCTCCATGAATGAATAAAAAAATGTTATTTACACCAAATTTTAAATTGCTTTAAATAATGCTACGAGAAATATAATAAAAAAATAATAGATACAATAATTCAAGTTTCTTAATACTCTAAAATTTTTTCTCTTTACCAAAAGTGACTAAAATAAAAACAATAAATATTAAAATTTTATTCATTACTAAATTTATAGTGCAATTGCTTTAAATGACAAATGATATCAACAAATTTTGTAAAATAATTTAAAAAAATTTATTTGCTAATTCTTTTAAAATGTCAGAAAGCATGAATCTTTCTTTGATTGATTATAATTAAAATTTTGAAATTTATTTTTCTTTTAAATTTAAAAAAATCTGCAAATTTTCACTTTTTAATCATTTGATTTTGCAATTATTCTAAAGAAGCTGCCAAAAATATTAAATCGTCTGAGAAGGCTTTTTTGCAGAAACTATAGGCTCCATATCATATTAGTTTCCCATTTCGTTTTCGAATTTGTTATTTCATTCGTTCTGTAATGTATTTATTTAATAATAATATTTGTTTTTAAATAATTGAAAGTAATCTGTTTTTTTATTTCTATTTTTTAACAATACTTTAAGGAATTAATTCCTGTTATATCAAAATTACTTAAAAAATATTATTGCATACGTCATTTGATGTTTAATTAAGTGTTGTCTTAGTTATAAAATATATAAGAAGTATATATCTTATGCTCTCTGGGATAAGAAAGTATAAAGAAGCAGATACATTGTAAGTACTCTAATAGATACAAAAATTTCGATATTGTTATTTTATACATCTTTGAGATTGAGAAAATCTGTGCGTCTATCCATATGTAAAGATGGTGTCTCACAATTTTAATGGATGTATTTAAATATTAAAACTTGTTAATGAGACTACAATAGATGGGTAACTGTTGATTAACATAACATGTTCTTTCATTACAAATAAAGACCAGAATCAATTTGCGATTAAATTCTTAAGGAGATTCAATATGTTTGGATCACTTATTCGTAGGATCACTTATTCGTATGGCTAAATTTTAGTATTAAAAAGAGTAGTGAGGTAGAGATTTGGATTATAGTATAAAATCTTTCTTTTTTTAATGAAATTTTAAATTATAAGCCTGTATATATAAAGTTTAATTAAATGCATAAAAATGTACTTCTCCGTAAACCGAACATCAGAGAACAATCATCAAAGGAATTTGGCGAAATTCTACTTTATTTGGCGATTTTTCGCTTCAAAACGGCAGTAAGAAATTTGACAGAATTCTACATTATTTTTCGATTTTCCGTTGGCGCCTAACTAACGGAAAAGTGCCCCATAAAAATTAAATAAATACTGTATATGTCCATTTGTTCGAGATAATTTGTTTGTATTTTATCATTTTAAAACAACAAAAATAGGTTTAGAGAAATTTAATTGTAATCTTGACATCAAAATTACAAAATAAAATTTTGTTCTGAATCCGACAAAAATGCATACTCCAGCACAATTATATATAATTCAATAATGCATATTGGAGGTCGAAAATGCGCACTTAGTTGCTTTCGTTATGCTATAAAGTTAAATACAATTGTGCTATACAGTGTAATCTTGTTTTTTCTCCCAATTCCTACTATTAGCTAACATTCTCCCTATATATCTTGTTCAAACTTTCTATCGTTAATCCTTTTTATTCATCCAATCCATTTCAAGTAAATTTTTTTTAAACTTGCAGGGGATGACATTTGATGTTAATACAGTTTTTTAAAACATTAATATATTAATTTTTATTAATTAAATAAAAGCTGACTATCTCGTCAAAAATCATTTTTGCACACTCAAATAAGTAACGAATTCAGTTTGTTTTTTCCGCACACAAATGAAGCCGGTTATTTTAAACGATTTCGTTTATTTTCATAATATTTAAAGCATTTAAAATTAAACATTGTTAATTAATTAAATTTTTTCCGATTCATTTTGAAGTACTTGTGAATTAAAATAATACAGAATAAAGAAAATTAGAAATTTCTAATCTGTATGGTGCAGAAAAAAAAACACGCATTTTGCGTTGTCACAATTGGCTTTGAATCCTCAGTTGCTGTTGAAAATTCAATGCTAGTAAAATTCTTTAATAAATTATTTATAGTAACTGTAAATGTTAGACTTGGATAGTCTGGTTGGTAGGGCGTTTGATTCACACTCCTTGGGCTGCGAGTTCGAACGTCCTATATAGAAAGAAGAATGGAAATTGTCAGGAAATTCGCTTTCTATTTTGCCGCTTAATATTGTGATTCTGTTAAATTTATATTCATATTTATATTATTTGTATTTATTATTTAATAAAAAATAACTAAAATAATATTTTTCTTCGTTAACCTAAGTAGGAAGTGATTTTAAAAAATTGTTTTTGATATTACTTGTTGATAGGAAAGTTAAGGAAAGAATGATTCTGCTAGCTCGGTTCTTCTTCTTCTTCTTCTTTTTTTCTTTAGATGATAATAATAATAATAATAATAAACACAGTTATAGTTCATTCGTGAGAAATACAAAATTTGAAGATAATCTTGAGAGTAAAAGACAGTTCATATACCTCTCCGGTTCTTATTAAAGTCTCATTACTGCATCAACAGGTAGGTGATTTATTTTAGATCATGACTCACAAATCGAACGTCACTGCAAAATTGACACTTAAATGCACCTGTCGGTGACGCAAAATCCGAATCCAATGGTATTACTACATATCAAACTGTATGGCTCTCGCCATCGATTTTTTTCCATAGAAATGTACTTACTATTTAAAGAAAATGATATCGTCGATAGAGAAGTCCGACTATCCAAAGTCGTAGTCTAATATTTGTATTGCAAACATCGGTGGTGTTGATTAGTCATTTTTTTTTGTAATAACATCTGCTCTGGATATTTGAGGTACTCATTTGTTTATTTATGGCAGGTGATAACAACTCCTGGATCGTTTTCAAACGTTTCTAATGTCATCAAAAATATCTTCCGCTTTTCAACTCAAAGCTTTTCTCTATCGATTTTTTTTTGAGAATGATAAATCGCAGTCAACATGTTTTCATTCCCATTCGTAAGGCATTCGAGTAGGGAGCATTGTAAGTTTTGCCTTGAGTATATCACAGGATAGTTATTAGAATACGATACATCACCCATTTTTATTTCTGGGAAGAACAGCTTTGTGAAATATTTGCCATTTATACATACATTTTTGATCTAGACAAAAATGGTTTCCTCTCAAAAATTTGTTTTCTTGACTCAAAAGTGACTTGATGTTCAATAGCAAAGTGTGTCCTGTAACGGTGAGTTTATCTCCATCCTTTTAGTTTAAGCACGATTTACAAACATCCACTTGTAAAATTATATCTCATAATGTCACGGCTATATGCTTTAAAAATGTCATATAATACTTAACAGTTTGTTAACGTCATGCTGTGACTCAATAGTGTAACAAAGCAATTAAACATTTACTATTTTATTTTTTTTATCCCTCCCCCTAACCCTCTTGGCCGTCATATTTAAATTTAAAAAAATCGCACATCAGCACTCATATTTTGCCACAATAGTGCCTGGAACTTTTATACCTCCCTCTAATTCTTTGCCACAATAGTGTTTGGAACTTTTATACCTCCCTCTAATACTTTGTCACAACAGTGCGTGG
>JAOUZG010017606.1:6852585-6866977 GCA_026289955.1 Argiope argentata | reverse complement strand
TTTGCCACAATAGTGTCTGGAACTTTTATACCTCCCTCTAATACTTTTCCACCATGCTACGGTAGTGAAGACAAATTCATCGTATACAACATTCTTACTGGTTTTCAGATTTAATTTGATGCTAATTCACGGGAACTATGTGAAATAGCGCATTTGGCAAGTGTCATGTGAAATTGAATTTAATCAACTTTTTTGTGGGGTGGGGGTTACAAACCTTTTCAATTTTTAGTTGCCTTTTTTTTTATTTTTCAGCAAGCGTAAAACAGTTCTTATCATATGATTAAAAGTGTATGCATTAAGGCTTTTGTTCTCATCGCTTTAACTTTGAGAAAGCAATATTTATGTTATGTAAGCATGAATTAATTTTATTTTTAGGAATTAATTGTCCCTGTATTTTTTTCAAATGGTTTTAATTATTTCTGAATGAAATCACATATGACTCAGAAAGTAACAAAACTTTGCAAATTTTTCTAAAAACTTGAATTCTATTTCTTATGCATTCTTTTTTTAATCCTTTGCACTCCGATGGTGCCTCTGACTCACCATTAAAGATTGTGCATCATTTTGATGTTTTATTTATATATATTTCAAATTTAATTGTTAAAAAGGCCTACATAATGGTTAAGTTATATAGATTAACTTTTCAAAGAAATTCGACTTAAAAGAATTACGTATATTTATTTTTCATAGCAATAAACAAATCTTTGTATCGGGTGAATAATTTTGGATCTAATTATTTTTCGGAGTGCAAAGGGTTAAATCATATTAAATACCATGTAATGTTCGTTTTCGGATTCGGACCTCCGCGTTTTCAAGCATATTCTAGGAAGTATTTATTTCATCAAGAATGCTTGGCAAGAAAGTCGAAATGAAGAGATGTGTAAATTTAGCATTTGGTAGAACTCAGTATATTTACAATGTAAGGAGCCGTAATAACCGCTTCTATTTTCTGTTCACCACCCCTTAGTGCGGTAGAAGCTCCAAAAACCTCTAATCTTGGGATCTCGAAATGTACAGTACATTTCATGATAACACTCCATAGCAAAATGTCAATCTTATTATTTTATAAATGATATATTTTGTTAAAATAAAGATTTTTAATTAATACTGCTAATTATCTCTCCCTCCTAAATATAAAAAAACCCCTAGAAAACACTGATAAATTACTATACCTTGTGTAATGAACGTACATAATTTTTGAAAGCGTAGATTTATTTTATTCCGAATAATACTGGATTATTCTTACAACTTTGCTGTTTATATAATATAATAGAAAATAGTAAAAAACTAATTTAACATGTATCATCCGAAAAGGATAATAATATTAAAAAGATTAAAATGCAATCTGCTATGCATATTTCAATGTATCATGTCAGATCAGATTTCTTGAACGGCCAAGCACCACGTGCTCGAGCACGTTCAATTATATTTTTATTCATTTTAATGGTTTCATCGAATAAGTCACTTTAGTATTGCAAACGATCCAAAAAACTTTGTCTCACATTTATTGTTTAAAAAAAATATATCACATTTCCTATTTATTTCATTTCATATAATCACGTGCTCAAAATGACATTTTTTCTAGGTTTTATTTGCTGTAATCATTAATTCATTTTTTTTAAATCAGAGCTTTTGTAAATGCAATGGCAATGCGTTATTAAAAGCTGATTTTTTGAGATGCTAGTGCAGATAATAAAATTTCTATTTTACGTCTACAGATTTTTGTTGAGGTCAAAAAACCACATCCCCAAAACAACATCTTGTTCTGACGTGATAGTAAATTAATTATTTTTAATGAGGTAGTTTTAAATTTTTCATAAGATTTTATTTCCTTCAAAAAATTAAATTTCTCTAATTCAACTATTGAACTCGTTTTGTAGTATTTGGAGATCTTGGTATTTTTATTTTAAAAATTTTCCACAGCATAATTCATTCAAAAGGTTGCTAGGATTTTTTTTTTATTGGTTACCATTCCAATTTTTCATGCAAGTTAAACCAGGGGGTGGGGACTTTCTTGTATATTTCATAAGAAAAATATTATATCTCTTCTCCCTCCAACATAAAGTTGTGGACTTCGAATAGAGCCATGAATATCACAAGCGCTCAAATTTTTATTTTCAGAGTTTTGTATCTATAGTTGTGGGTAAATTAGTATAGTTAAGAAAACCAGCACTTATACATTAATTACATGATATTCCTGAACAAATTAAGAGATATCAATTACTGGAGACTAAGATTTTCATCGAATTTTGACTGCGATCTTTGGCGCATTCTTTGGTGCGATTAATCGCTGGCATAGGAATAATAAATAAGGGCCGGATAATGGAATATAATGCCTTTTTTTCAACCGATTAAAACCAAAATTTGACAGGACTACAATTGGCGTAAGAAGAGGATGTGGGAAATCACCAAATTCATTTGATTCTGTTATTTCGTTTTTGAATTATCTCGTTTATATACATACGAAAGTACAAATCAACAAAAAATTAATTTTTTTGAAAAATTTAATTTAAAATTTGATAAGAATCTATACTTTAGAGGATTCAACTATGAATCAAATTTAATTTGTCTAAAAAATTTTCTTCTTCTTTTTAATTATAACATTTACTTGCAAGCAAAAATGCGTATATATTAGCGACCAACTCGTTGTTCAAAATTTAATACAGTTGCTAAACCTGTGTACCAGATTCTATCAATCGTAATTATCACATCTTGTATTCAGATAGAAAGTTCGACCACCTTTCCCTGAATGTCCAAAATTTGATAGGTATTCAAAATGGTTTATACAAACTTACGTCCTGGTATAGATGTAGATCGTCTTCCTCGTGATCTGGGCTCAAGTCCCGGTAAGGAAATGGTTTTTCTTCTCTGTACTATCTGTGAGGTGTATGAATGTGCCCCCTGTAAAAAATGACAATCGAATTTGATGAGTTTGTAGCTAAGACGTACTACTAGCTCTAGTTGGCACTATTGGAAACAAGAGACGTACACTCGGTTTAAAAATCTCTAACTGAGTCAGTGAGCATATCCATGGCAAGTGCCGTTAGTAACAACAACAACATGGTTTATCCAAAATTTGATAGATGTCTCAAATTAGGGTCAAATGTCAGATGCCATATTTCATCCATCTATTTTAAAGTGTTTTTTTTTTTGAGTTATTAACCTTAAAGGTAGTTAAAAATAATTTCAAAGTTTGTTTTTCGGTTTAAGGGAGGTCTGAATCATATAAATTCTTCAAATCTATAGTCCGAATTTTTCTTTTTGTATACTTAGTGCATGAAGAAGTGAAAAAGGAATAAAAATCCCTCCCAACTCATATACCAACTTGATTAGAGATAGAATGTGTACCTTTATATTAAAAACTTTGATTTTTGATGCAAATATATACACATTTTATTTACTTCTTCTATGTACTAGATTCACTAGATTCTAGAAACTTCTTCTATTTATTAGATTTTCTAGAAATTGTTATTATAATAAGATAAGTAAATATTAAAAATACAATTTAAATTCATTCATTACTTTCTTCTTTACTTGGGGCGTAAGAACGTTTGAGTTTTACAACCTTAGTATATTACTTCGGTATATACCTAAAAATTGAAGTTCTCTATCCTTTTGATATTTACATAAAACATACAAAAGTTTTATTACTTCTGTTTTTATGTGTGTTGTACTGAGTATGATTTGTAATGCCAATATTTAAACAACTATGTTTGTTGTTTTTCAATTAAAATGTTGTGTTTCATTGATTTTCTAAATTATATATATTTTTCTACTTAATGCACTGACCAAGAACTTCATGTGGAGCCCCACCTCCTGATTTTATGTTTACATTATCGTGTCCTCATGTAAAAGTTACTTGTTTCTCTATGGCGAACTTATTCTTAAATTTGTAGCATATTTTTAGAATCCTCCTGCATTATATAATGTGTATGCTTTATAAAGATACTTTATAATCATCCTTACTCACATACGAAGTATACGAAGAGAATTAAAAAGAAATTGTAATTATCAGAATACTGGAGCTCTAAATCTTAACGAATTCTACTTTTCATGCTTCCCTAAGTGCAGAAAATACATTTTGTGGAATTATATCACTGTCTGTTTATGAATGCGATAATTCAAAAACGTTTAGAGTCAAGAGAAATTTAAATTCGATACAGCTTCTTCTGACTAAATTTGCTGATTTTTATTAAATTTTGAACGGAATCCATTCACACAGGAAGTCGTCTGTCTGTACTTAATTTAAATATCTTCCACACTTTTATTTAATAAACAATTAAAATAAATTCGATAATTAAAGATTTAGATGGATAAAATTTATTACTCAATGTCAGTATCTAAAGTGTTGATAAAATCAAATTTTGAAACAAATCTATCGATGACTAGCCATCTGCCATCTACTGCATTTTTATACATATAAATACGAGTACTCATGAAAGGAACGAGGGTACTAACGTATTAGACCGTCGATGTGCCAACGGTCGCCAACCACCTCGGGCTTATTTACTAAGGTGGCCAGAACTCTTTGATACATTACACCGCCATTGTTTGTCCGTTTTCACGTGTAAACTCATCTCATGTCTATGGAAACAAGTATTTTTACATGGAATAATTCTATAATTTTGGAAATAGGTCACTGCATCTCTTTTGTTGGTAGGCAAATACCAAATTTTAATCATTTCACCGTCAAAAAAATAAGAACAGAAAAAGCACTTAATGATCTTCTACGAAACCAACAAAATGGCAGACGGCAGTTAAGGTTTGTACAATTGTTTTAAAAAATGATGGTTATTTACCATTATTGACGGTTTAGCATCTCATTGGCGACGCCTTGAAATTTGGCTATAAGGATCAACGGTTTAACACGTAAGTACCGGAAGGAGTTGGATAAATGAAATTTGGTACGTGATTTCGATACTAAAATATTCTGTGTCAAATTTTAGTATCAGTTGGGCAACAAAAAGGTACTTCAAATGAAAACTCAATTCTACTCTTCACCAGGGCCCGACTTAGCTTACTTGGGGACCAAGGCAAAAATTTCTTTGTCCCCCCCTGTGCTCCACTACTTTAGTAATGAAGAACATTCATTAAAAACGTAAAAGTAAAATTTTTATTCGATTTGGGGACCCCACTTATGTGGGGGCCTTGGGCAATGGCCCCATATGGCCTTGCCTTAGTCAGGCCCTGGTATTCCCCATGAAGCACAAAATAATCATGTGAGAGTATTCTGAAAATAAAAATTAGTGCACTCATGATCATAGCAGCTACATAAAATGTTCTTAATCAAGGTCAAACATTTCGTGTTAAGGGGAAGGGGGAGGGAATGATACCTTTCTAAAGAATATGTGAAGAAGTTTCAGAAAAACTACTTCAGTTGATTTATTTTATAAATCCTCCAATTAAGCTAAGTTGTTCAAAGATAGTGACATTTAACTGAAAAAGACCCTTTCCGATTGGATGGCCATATGCGTAACACCTCTATCAAGAATAAAAAAGCGAGGTCAGACGCAGTGAAATGCTTTGAATTTACGCACATGTATTTAAAAAATGTTCTCCTAGCTCCGATACGCAGGAGAAAACATTTATAATGGTTTCTTCGATATGCTTTCTTTTTTACTGAAGCGAATGTTTCAGTCTTTGATTAAGGAGGTTACTTGATCATTTGCTGGAAATATATATAGTTATTATTAAAAACAACCGTCGTATAAAGATTTCAGATACGAACTCTTGTGATTAGGATAAGAAATATTCAGGATTTCAAAGAACGTGAGTAGGATGTTTCTAATTATATTCTCTTTATAATAATAGATTATTAAATTCTAGATTTTCCATATACAGCTCAGCGCTATTTATGCGTTCTGTCAAGGGATTAACGTAAAGGTTTTAACGTATGGAACGTATAAATGGAAAGTAAAATCGAAAATGAATAAATTTTTAAACTTAATAAGCAAAATAATAATTTAAACTATTTTAATAAACGAATATATAATAAAAGAATTTAATAATACAAAATCGATAATTAGAAATTAATGCTACTTATACAGATTTGTTTAAAAGTAATAAGTTTTATGTAAAAATAAGAGTTGTAGTATAAATTTGATTACTGAAAGCAGTAATCAAATGTAAAAATTAAAAGTTTATGGTAAAAGGGACAAAAATCGTATTTTTATTGCATAACGTAAATAAATAAATAGAAGAAAATACTATATATTTCTTATTTTTTGCTGATTAAGTCAGAGCAGACAAATGCTTAATTGAAAGAAAACTTTTAAAGGGTCTGTTATTGTTGTTATTTATGGCACTTTACAAGCCTGTTGACAGATCTTAAGCCAAGTCAGCGTCTCTTGTTTTTCAGTAGCGACAGCTAGAAACAAGAGTATGACTTAGTTATTTCATGCGTCACATTCCTTTGCACTTCTTTTCACAAGGTTTCAACTCACAGATAGAACATAGAAGAACAACTATACCCGAACCGGGATTAGAACCCAAGATGCTCAGATCCCAGGGAAGACGCGCTACCTATATGCCTGCACGCCGGCAAATGGTTTGTCGATCTACGGATTGTCTGCTTTTTTTAATAAGAACATTATGAATTTAATTAAGCTCACTGAATGTATTTTTTACGAGAAATGGATTTTTAATCAGGTAATCTAGGTAACAGCCTAGGAGCGCTAGGGTGAGAAGGGCACTCCAGCAAATTGATTTAAAAGGAAAATTTATTTCCCTAGTTGTCTGATAAATAAAACTGTAAAATATGCAAATTCTGAAGATGATAAAATATTAGGATAACATAAACACTTTATGAATAATAATTTATCAAATTCCTATCTACTTCATTACGTTCATTTAAATATTAAAATGTTTAGAATAGTGTACAAAAGTAACACAATAATAGTACAAACGTAGTGTACCACTATTGTGGAAACACGACGAAGTTGGCGAGGAGCTTCGCGCCAGCTGGGTTGGTTTGACGAAAGCAATAGTCTGGTAGCTGCTGGATCCTTCATGAAGCAGCGCGTTGCTTCGCGTACTTTTGGGCGCACTTCAGTCGGTTATATAAGGGACGGGTTGCTGTAACCTGGCAGTTAGTTAGTTAGAAAATTTTCTCTCGGAAGAGAAGCGCTCACTGGACTATCGGATTACTTTTCTTGTTGCTTGTTATTAGTGAGCTGTATTTACGTTTGTTGTTAAAGTTGTATTATTGAGCTCGCTGTGACTTACTGTTTACTGTGCTATACGATATCTGTTTTGCAGTCTGTGTTTATTGTGCGTAAGGCTTGCATTTACGCTGTAAGTGACTGTTGACTGCTGGATTGTTTTGATCTGCAGTTTTACTTTATCGAGTCATCCTGCAAATACCTGTAAATAAACTTGCTTGTGCTGTCCTCAAATAAAGTCCATTCAATCCGAACCCGCTACGCTAAAAACGCAATAACAGTGAGTGTAAATGTAAATGGTGAGTAGTCTGGAATCATTACAGATAAATAAAAGAAAATTATCATTTCAAGTACAATAATTATTATAACGACACATAATTATTACTGCAACTAGTTCAGTAATTATTATAATAATAAGTAATTATTACAAGAACAATGTTTATTAGGTACTTACGTATTAGCCCTTCGATGCCAACGGTCACCAATGGTTTAGTAAGTCATTGGCGACGAACCCAAATTTGGCAATAAACCGTCGATGCCAACGAAACCAACAAAACGGGGGATGACAGTTAAGGTTTGAACAATTTTTTAAAAATAATAATGGTTTATTACCATTATCGGCTGTTTAGAAACTCATTGGCGACGCTTTCAAATTTGGCGATAAAGATCGATGGTCTAATACGTACGTACCAATTATTATAACAAAAAATAATGCCGGCTTCTTGGCCCAGAAATGTGCGTCTTCCTCGTGGTCTGGGCGTCCCGGATTCGAGTCCCGGTCAGGGTATGGTTTTTCTTCTGTGTGCTATCTGTGAGGTGTTATGAACGAACTCCCCTGTAGAAAGAGGTTCTACAAGCAAATGTGATGAGTGTGTAGCTAAGTGGCCCTGGTTGGCGCTACTTGAAACCAGAGACGCACCCTCGACTTAAAAATCACTGACTGAGGCAGCGAGCTTCTCCATGGCAAGTACCATTAGTAATAACAACAACGACAATAAAAAATTACTACAAGTGCAACAAGTAAAGTAATGTAATAATAATAATTATTATTATACATTTCAAAACTTTGAAAAAGATTAAAAAAACCTATGAAATTACTCATTAAATGTCCTGAATATGACTAAATTGACCATTTTAATAAAAAAAGGTTCTAAATGCGACACTGAGAGTTTTGACAAACAAAAAGAGTTCAAATTTCCGCCAAATTTCTCCTGTGATTTTAAATCGAAAAAATCGCAAATAATATAGAATTCCGTCAAATTTCTTTGCCGATTTTTCTAATAATGGATTTTTTTAAACAATTTCTTACTTATGGGAAAGTACCCTTCTATGGATCTATTAAAAACAGATATGATTGCATTTGTCAGCAAAAGTTATGTACAAAGGGTACTTTTTGGCCTGATCACTGTGAAGATTCAGACATTTGTCATATTGGTGGGCCAGATTTCTGATCCCTTTTTCGAAGAACGTTGTCGACAGTGATGTCAGATGGATCTTATCATTCCTTTGAACCCCCTAATAACCCAGGAATTTCTTTTAAGAAAAGAATATGGAGTAAAAACGTTTCCATTCATTTTTCAAAGTTCAATTTCTCCATGCTAATCTTCCAATACGTTTATGGCACAACATCTTCTGTTTCTCTTGAACCAATTGATCAATTCGTTGAACAAGATCTTCTGTCACGATAGATTTGCATATTTGTCCCTTGTCCCCTGAAAACATTGCTTAGAAATGAAAGATTTTCTTTCGCTTTCCTGCAATGAAAAACTGATTAGAAGTGCAAACTTTCCAGAAAGAGCTTTTAAAGAACATTGAGGTTAATCACACATAACTGGTGTCGTCAAAGAAGGTGTCAGAACCCCCTCCTCCGATATGATAAGCGCCTAAATGCCCAATGTAATTATGACTTAAAGTACCAATTACCATATATAACTTTTGCTCATAAATTCATTTTGATTTCTTCTCTCCCCTTTTTTACGGTACATCGGAGGCTGAAAACACCCTCTTATTATTATTTCATAGATGCTTTTTCAATTTATTTAGTACAAAAATTTCAAAATATAAACATTTTGTAACATTTTTTACAAGCATCATCTTGAGCATAGCCACACATCTTAAGAATTTGGATAATGACTTAGAAATGCTTTATCAGCTATCAATGCATAATTTACATTTCTATTCCAGTACATTCATTAGTCCACCACTTACAATTTGTATTACCATGTTTCCTAAAACACATGCATAATTATTCATCCATTTACTTGCCCAAGTTTCAACTCACATAATATAATCTTGACATTCATATAATCTTTAGCTATTGTTCTGGCCCAATAATGAGGACCCAGGGCACCTTTCTACAAACGGCAAACCTTCATAAATCATCTGAAATTGACGTTAAAGTTTGGGTTGAGCGATTTTGACAAGCACGCAATCACTGACAAAACTCAGAAGTACGTTTAAACGCCTAATCACGTTTACTTCGTACAATAGTTTTCCTCAAGTCATTTAATGAAAGTGAGACGATCACTATCAACTTACACGCTTAAAGATTTCTAAGCGTATGTATTAGTGCGTTCTGCTTGAGTTAGAGCTTTTTAATTTAGAATGTGCTGACTCAAAGAGGAGAGAAAACTTATTTCACTTTTTAATATATCAAGCTTAAAAATAGAACTTATTGTAATTGCAGGAAAATGTGGATGAATTCAAAAATATGATGCATCCCTGAGATCGAACCAGAGGCAGTGGTGTCCCTAAAATGTATAGAATATTTTCAAATAAACTTGTCGTCTCAGAGAACACCTTACATTTCATTGGTTTACTATAGTTCCGAAATATTAATTTTTGGCTCGAATTTAGCATTTTTACTAAATTTATCCAGCCATCTTTGGCGATTAAACCTCAGCATGCGTTAGTGCGAATTTATGCTTTCAACATGCTTATCAAGATAAGCTTTTATGCTTCTCAAGATATAATTTGATACAAAACTGTCACAAAACAATAGTCACAAAATCCTATACCGAATTTGGGATATTTTAAACAGATTTCTGAATTATCACGTTTACATTTTCGGAAAGTTCAGGACCGACAGACAGTCAATCCATTAAGGATTTTGGCTCAAAATTATAGTTTGATCCATCCTATGAATATAAAATATTTCTACCTAACTTCTTGTATCTGATTCTCTTCATTTCGTAATTATTGCGTTAATTTACATTCGAACAGTCTGACAGGCATACTTTCTTTGAATAGAGTTTACTCAAAATATGATAGAAATTTCAAATTTTGTGTAAAGAGCTCATACCAAATTTCAACCAGTTAACTCCTAATAAACTTTACATGCCAGTCATCAACTTATATGACACTGGCGTACAATAGTTAAGAAATATTAACTTTTGGAGTGAATTTAGCATTTTCACTGAACCCTTCGAGGACATTCTTGGCGAGTTATTTGGCGATTAATTCCTGGCTTCGTTAATAGTATCTAGAAACCGAATTTATGTAATAGTTTCGTTTTCCTCAACCGATCAATAAAAAAATTTGTTACAAAACTGTACTTTAAAAATTGTATTCACAAAATCCCATATCAGATTTGCGTTTTTAGAAATATTGCATTTACCAGTTTCTGAAAGTACAGACCGACAGACAGTCAACTCCTAGTTGGATTTGGCTCAAAATTTGACAGGTGTATTCACTGTAGTTGCTAAACTAGTTAACTAATTTTATCTATCCAGGTCTCTTCATTATAGAAATTTTGCGTCAATTTATATTCAAACAGTTGAACGGACATACTTTCCCGGAACAGATTTTGCTCAAAATTTGAAAGAAATCTCTGAATTCGATGCAAAAACCGTGTACAAAATTTCAGTCGTCCAGCTCAAAGCATTTTTGAGTTATCTTTGTCACGGGCAGACGGACGGACAATTTCCAAAAATGTGTTTTTTGAACCCAGGATGGTCTAAAACGAGGATATTAGTCAAAATTTAGCTGGAATTTTTTTGACGATTACTGTACTTTTTTTATACGAAAGTTAAAAAAATTATTTTCAGAAATTATGTTTTGTCTATATGTCCATAATCTAGTATATAGACATATAAAAAATATATATACATAAAGGAAAGAGCCAAAAGAAAGAAATTTGTATGTATTTATGCCAAATGTGCGTCTAATTTTTGCGAAATTGTGAACCACAAAGTATATGTTTTTTTGTCTCTCTGTACCGAATTCGTCTTTTATAAATGAAAGCAATAACTCAAAAACATACATAAAAAAACTGAAAAAAATAGAATCTGGAATATGACTTTCACATCACATTTGCAAATTTAGTTTAAAACACTTCGTATACAAACGTTTTTATAAGTATCAAATTTGACTAAGAGTCAAATTATGCGATTTGAGAGATTATAAGTTGTCTTTGATAAAAGGATGTTTTTAGCATCATACAGGAGGGTAATAAGGGAGCAGTATTTTCTCTTTATACTGATGATATCACAAAATGCTTAGTTTGGTGTAAATAAAAACAGGAGGGAATACTACCGCTATTTCTTCACATGATGAATCTTATGTTTCACATTAAATTCATTAATTTATTCTTACAGTCCTTCAAGAGTCAATTCCCTAAATCATAAAGTGAAATTTGAGAGCATACTGCACAAAAAGAGCACCTCCCCTCTTTCGACTTTCCTCCAAGTATAAAGGAAAATGCATTTTATGTTTCATTTATCTCGCTTAACCTCCCGTTTTGAACTACTTTAGCATTGTATTTTGGACAAACCATGTAATTTGAAATGCGTTTGAATATCGGGGATTCACTTGAGTTAAGATTCTTTTTGACTCACAACGGCAATCCTTTGGTAAAATCGTCTTAAAGTCTTTTTTTCTTCTAAATTTTGAATCAAAATTCTACTTTCAGATCCTTGGGATTTTGTACAGACAGTTGAAACAGTTGTCTCCTTTTAAATGAATATTTTGATTATTTCAAGTATTGATATTTTCATTTTATTTACCTAACTATTTCAAGCATATAATATTAGGTTCTACGAGAAATACTCCCCCCCCCCAAAAAAATACTTAAAATTATGTGTTGTAAAAAAGTGGCAGCCACAAAAATGTGAATGCGAAGTTAACATGTCCATTTCGTCATTTCCTGGTCAACTTGCACCGTGATAAGTGGGGTTTGGTCAAAGGGAATTCCCGGTGACAAATCATACCACCAGCTGAGTCATGTGGGGAGTTCTGAGGGACCCTTATTGTAGAGCAGACAGTGTCCATTTCCTTATTGATGTGCGTAAGAACTGCAGCTAGCTTTATATTTTGGGGAGAGGTTTAGTTTGATTTGTTCCTATGAATCACAAGGACAGTTATTCCTGTTTGGAACCATTATATAATAGGTTAAAGACTCAGTTTGAAATAACAAAATTTATGAATAATAACAGTGGCACAATTTTTAAAATATGCTCAAACCTGATTATAAATACTTGATAATTAATTTCTTTTCCTTAGTGTTGTTTCAATACCTTCAATTGTTGCTCAAAATTGAAAAATTGGATATTTTTATATAGGTCCCTTTTAATAAGTTCTTTAAGATTTTATGAGCAATTAACTGAAAGTCATGTTGTTGTTTCTTATGACACCATGGACAAGCTCTCTGAGGTGGTCAGCGATTTAAGCATATTCAGCGCCTCTTGTTTTTCAGTGGCGCCAACTAGGGCCAAGAGTACGACTCATCATATTCACTTGCACAGCCCCTTTTTACAAGGGGGGTGCATTCACACTCTTTACTGATAGAACACAAAAGAACAACCATTCCCTAACCGGGACTCGAACCCACCAGTCGAACGCCCAGATCACGGGGAAGACGCTCTACCTCTATGCCAGGACTCCGGCCCTTGAAGATCATTGATTTTACAATTAAAAAAAGATTTAAACGAAATTATAAAGAAAATTAATAATTTAAAATAAAATTGGCTTTAAGCATAATTTAAAAATTGATGAATTTAACTAAAATTTTTAAACCTTCCCAAGAAATAGAATTGCACAATGACTTATAAACTTACTCAAATAACTCCACATCTTTAAGTCGCGCCTTTTAAATAACATCCCACTAAAGTGGGATGAGCCAACACAGAAACATAGGCTCTTTCGAGGCAAGTTTGCATCTTCCTTGAATAATCCCTGAAATCAAATCTTTATTTCTTAGCTTCTACAACACATTTAATTGGGCATTTGCAGTATTCTGTATTGGTAGACGGTCTCTCTAAGTCAACCAAACGTAGCTCGCTTTTCGAGTTTCACTGAACTGTATGTTAATGCGAGTCTTAAATAGCGTCCTACTCAAATTGGGAAACTTTGAAACGGCGCGTTTCTTCCAGGTAAGTCTGGAATTTTCTCCACTATTCTGCAAGAACAAATCTTTATTTCTTAGCTTCTACTACACATTTTTGCATGTTTTAAAAACCGTTAGCGAGCTCATTACGTCGCCAATACACCTATATCGCCAAATTAGTAAAATGTGGCGATCTTCGGTTGTAAATCTCCTTAAAACAGTCTTTTCTCGCTGATGCGCTATTCCATTACAATGAATTATATACAATTAAGCTATTTACAAACATTTACACAACAATTCAGAAATATTTACAATATTTACGTCTAATTTACACAAAACTCATAACAACCCTCAACAGGAAGATGATGAACTAATTTTATCTAAAAGTTAGTAATAATTTTTTTTTCCAAAAAAAGTTTCTCCCACTCCAAAAATTTCATCGTGAATTTTTCATCGAAATCGAAAGAAAACGATTTCACTTTCCTCGGAATACTTAGATGGTGCGGACCGCGAATACCGTCACGTAATGTTATTCGGAATGAAAGTTCTGGGGTTCTGCTTTCCTAATGGTACGTGACTGATGAAAAGTTTCTGTAGCCGCCATTCACTCGCCGACTCACAAGAACATTTTGCAATGCCCCTAGTTTCTTTTTCTGTTCGAGTTCTTTGATGTTTTCTTTGAAGTTACTGGCTAAGATGTTATCTTGGAGTTTTGGGGAATGCATTTCCAGACTGAATTTAAAATTGACTTTAAGAAACGATTTGGATCGAGCAGTGGGATGGATCATGATCAATTGAAAATTGTTACTGCTTAGAACATATTTGGAGGCCTTAAATAAAAATCCCATAAACAACAAAAAAAATCTTTTTTTTTCAATTCCTACTATTAGCTCACAATCCCCCTATATAT
>JAOUZG010017606.1:6838050-6852185 GCA_026289955.1 Argiope argentata | reverse complement strand
TGGATGACATTTGATGTTAATACAGTTTTTTCAAACATTAATTCATTTGTTTTATATTAAATAATTAAAAACAAAACTTCTCGCCAAAACTACCTGGTGAAAAAAAATGTAAGCATTTTGAGTCACCACAGTTGGCTTCGAGTCATCAAATGGCGCTGAAAATTCAATGCTACTACAACGCTTTGATCAATTATTTATAGTAAGTGCAGTTGTTAAGTCTGGATAGATTGGTTGGTAGGGCGCTGGATTTGAATCCTTTGAGTTGCGATTTAGAACCTGCCAGTTGACGATTCTCCGTGTGTGGTGGACGTTCAATCTGTCGCGATCACGAAGTTTTCCATGGGAAGAATAATACCACTGGAGTTACTGAGTCAGAGGTGACCCTTCTCTAGTTTAGATATAAATTACGATTTGTGGAAATGCATGCTGAGTATAAAATGTATGAATGAAGTCCACCCCGTAAAAAGGGTTTGTGACGTAAGTGAGCTAGTAGTTACACTTCTACCCTCTGGTGCTCAGGGATCATACCCTCAGAAACTACTGCAACCCTCCTTCCGAAGTAAAGCGGAACACGAGAACAACAACAATTGTAATTATTTAATAAAAAGGAGCTAAAATAACAAAAAATTCTAATTACCTAAGTAGGGATTTATTAAAAAAAATTTTTTTTTATATTACTTGTTTGAGAAGAGAATAAATATAATTTTTAACATATAAATTTCCCTAATAAGGCGCGTTTTGTGTTTAGATTCGTCTTATTCCTTAATTTCACTCTTATGAAAATAAAATACACGTGCTAGGACGTTTTCTTCTAGTTTAACGGCTGTGTTCGAAATTTTTTACATGCAGTTTAATTATATTAACGTCTTGTTTTTAAAGCTACACAAGCGCGGATCCTCCCCCCCAGAGTGCATACCTCC
This sequence comes from Argiope argentata, assembly GCA_026289955.1. Taxonomy (NCBI): domain Eukaryota; kingdom Metazoa; phylum Arthropoda; class Arachnida; order Araneae; family Araneidae; genus Argiope; species Argiope argentata. Next base: position 6,851,265 of record JAOUZG010017606.1, on the reverse strand, counting down.
CCTCTCTCTAAACTTCCACATCACACACGCGGGAGGACACTTGGCCTCGATTAATATAGCTTGCCCCAGACCCACTTATATAACAGTTCCTTCAATGGTATGGAATCTCAAACCTTACCATCAGGTCACCATGGCCCTTTTTACACGTACATATAAGCAAAATGTTATTTGTTAGTTCTTTTCATTTTCCCTGGTCGCGTATAGAAGTACGATTATTTAAATAAATTCATTATCTCACATTTATTTACAACAAAATTCGACACTGATGTGAAATTTCGGTGCAAAGATCACATGCAAAATTCGTTCATCTAGCTTGTTACAGTTTTGAGTTATCACACTTATGTTAAAGATTTGCCAGGCAGATCATCCTTTCTCCTCCAAATTTGATTCCCATTCAGAATTTGGGTGATGAAATCAAATGTTCAAATTTCAGCCATTAAAACCATTGCATCTTTCAGTTATTGCATTCTCAAACGTACAGATTGCTAAATAATCATTCCTTTTGAAAATTTTTGGTACTTACGTATTAAACCGTCGATCTTTATCACCAAATGTGAAGGCGTCACCAACGAGTTGCTAAACAGCCAATAATGGTAAACAACCACCATTATTTTAAAAATCGTGCAAATCTTAACTGTCGTCCGCCACTTTGTTGGTTTCGCAGAAGATCATAAAGCAATTTTTCTGTTCTGATTTTTTTCTCGTTAAAATAATTAAAATTTGGGATTTTCCTGCCAACGAAAGAGATGGAGTGACGCATTTCCAAAATTATGGAATTATTCCATATAAAAATACATGTTTGAATGGACAGGGCACGATTTTATACGTGAAAACGGGCAAACAATGGCGGTGTAATGTATCAAAGATTTCTAGCCACCTAAGTGAATTGGCGTGAGGTGGTTGGTGGCCGTTGGTACATCGACGGTTAAATACGTAAGCACCGCCAAGGTAATTGGCGGCTGTTGGTACATAGACGTTCTAATACGTAAAAACGCATTAAGCCGTCGATTTTTGTTGCAAAAAATTGAAGGCGTCTCCAATTAGTTACTAAACCGCAAATACCCTCAAGTAGTACCGCCAAGGTAGTTGCCCACCTTTTGCACATTGACGGTCTAATACGTAAGTACCCAATTTCCGTCTAGAATTTAATTGATATCTGAACTACACGTACAAAGATCATATGCTGTATTTCTTTATATAATTAGCAGCCTTTCTCAGCTATCGTTCTTTTGAATAAATATACAAATATATGACCAAAATTTCAAAAATTTTGTTTTAGACTTAAGGAAAATCGGAATACACCCGCTTATTTCATATCCGATGATTTAAAAGATTAACAGGTACGCTTATTCGTAATTTATTCATGAACTAAACAATCAAAAAATTAATATTATTTTAGAAATAAACGCCAATTTCCTGGTATGGGGGATAGCGCTTCTTCTCCGTGATCTGTACGCCCTGGGTTTGAGTCCCGGTTCGGGCATGGTTGCTCTTCCTTTGCTCTCTCTGTGAGATGTGTGAATGTGCCTCCCTATGGAAAGGATCTGTGCAAGCGAATGTGACGCTTGAGTACCTAAGACGAATGCTTGGTCCTAATTGGAGCTACTTAAAAACAAGAGACACACCCTCGTCTTAACAGCGTCAGCAGACTTGTCCATGGAAAATAACTGCACTTTTCCGTTAAATGAGCTCCAGCAAAAAGTCGCCAAAGGAAATTGGCGGAATTCTACATTATTAGGCGATTTTTCGTTGACCCTCGGTTAACGGAAAAGTACCCTGGTGCCATTAGAAACAACAACAACAGACGGACAATCCCTATTATTTCAGAAATAAACATACACTATTGTTATATAAGCAAATAAAAGACAGTTACAATTATTACAGAAGCAATTCACCATTATTATAGGGGGAAAAAGGAATCACTATTGTTTAAAAAATTGTATTATTCTTTCATCATTCAAGTTGCGAAGAGTGAAAGAAACTGCAAAAAAATCGGGAAAAGAATTCAGTGCTTTATAACTCAACAATATGTATTCAAAGTATGCCATTACATCATATCAAGGCCCTCCTTCTTGTCATTAGAGACCTAGCTGATGACATGCCTCGTCATATACAAAACTGGAAAACTGTTTGCGTCTTTATGCAAGAATTATTATCTACAGTAAGTGTTGCCTATATTCCTTCAAACGAAACGAAAGTGAGGGCCAGTTTCTTCTCTAAGTCTTCAAGGTAGGACCATCAGATATTATAGACAAGAGTTGTAAATGTCCTTTGAAATGACTGTTATTTTTCACTGTTTTATCTATTAATCATTCTCGTGATGCTCTTCCTGTGTTGAAAGAATGTTGATTAATATCTGCATATTTGCACAAGAAATAAGAATATGATGAAATTTTGAAGGTATATTATACGGATGGTTGTATTTTTAATGGCATTGTAATGTAATAGAATTTGATTCTATTAGGATACAATGAACATAGCATACAATACATTCATTTCATTGTAACCAATGATTATGCATGCAATGAACAGAATCGGCGTGAGTTTATTAAAATAACACGATTTTGAAAATATTACCTGAGAGAGTCCTAAGCTTTAAATTAGACATAAGAGACCTAATTATAAACAAATACGACCAATATTTTTAGTAAGTCAGAATGTCGCTAAAATCATCTAAAAATGAATGAATTCATCAATGTTTTGACTGTCTGAGAGTCCGTCTATTAGCTTATATATTGTTACAAGTGGACAAACGCCGTGGAAACGCGCTGAAGGAGAAGCCGTTGGCGACGGCTGTGAAAAATCTTGGTGCCAGCCGAGTTGATTTGGCGAAAAGAACAGTATGGTAGTCGCTAGATTTTTCATGAAGCTCCACCTGTTTCCACGAGCTCGCTCGCTCGGCTGTATAAGGGACGAGTTGCTGTAGATTCGGCAGTTGAGAGTTTCCTCTCGGAAGAGAAGCGTCTCGCTGGACTAGCGGATTACTTTTATCGCTTGTTATTACGTTTATTACGTTTGTAGTTAACGTTGTATAATTGAGCTCGATGCGATTTAAGGTTTACTGTGCTATACGTTAGCTGTTTTGCAGTCTGTGTTTATTGTATGTAAGGCTTGCATTTACGCTGTAAGTGACTGTTGACTGCTTGATTGTTTTTATCTGAAGTTTTCCTTTATCAAGTCCTCCTGTAAATAGCTGTAAATAAATTTGTTTGTGCTGTCCTCAAGTAAAATCCATTCAATCCGAACCCGCTACACTAAAAACGTAACAATATGACCATGAAAACTACGAAAAAGGACAACGAGCTATGTAAATAAAATTTTTATGCAGTCTTTAAATTAATCTATGGATTTGTATCAAATTTTAGATTTAATTAATCAATGGAAATCGGTTCAAAATTCATAGTATCTTCTCATACTGAAAAGCTATGGAGGAAATTGATAGACCACATTGTTAAAATTTAATGGTGAATACGTTCGCTGATTTTAAAGGGAAAAAGATACGTACTTATATTAAGCTTCATTCGGAAATGTCAAAGTAAAAAAAGGCCATATTCCTGGAAAGCAAACAAGGCATTAATGGAACGATAAGTTTCTGAATTCTTTTATCAGTCATTTTAGGAGAGGGGGGGGGGATAGCAAATGATATAGATGTTATATTTTTACTTTCGGAAGACTCAAAAAAAAATCTTTGGTGATTTCCAGAAATACTCCGCCAGTGGCAAGAAGCGATTAAGCAGTCCTCTTTGTAATTGTGTCATTACCGCGATCTTATCAAAATATAGCGTATCCTTCTTTAAAATCAATAAGGCGAGATCCTAATGGAAGTTTAACGACTACCTTATAGCAGCCGATATTTTATGCTCTTTTCTTTTTTTTTCGCCAAATCTCGGCCAGATAAGTCAGGAGCTCGTTTGTCTAGGCACAGGTGACTATGTCGGCAGGTGAAATCGAGTGCAAAAGCAAGGGAGAAGCAGATGTTCAAGCTTTTCAGGTATTATTATGCATATTCCGACCAACATCTTAACTCATCCTCTTTTGATCTTCACCTATTTAGATAAAAAGATTCAAATTCTATTTTTACGTTTTGCTCTATGTGATAAATAAATGAGTAAAAAAGGAAACTAAGTTTCATCAATTTAAATTTGGAACCCATGCACGTATACCATTTAAATCAATGATAATGAATCAATAATCAAATAGTTTTTTTCTGTTTTAATTTTTTTTTGCATTATATATTTTTAGAATTACAAATGAAGTATTGTAGTTTTTTAAAGGCCTTACACTGCCTTTTTATAATAACAGCTGAAATACCTTGCTTTGATTGGGTTAAAATTTTCTAATTCAAAATTTCTTTTTAAAATGTATTTTTACTACTGAAAAATATATATATTATAAAAACTTTATTCAAATACAACTTGTATTTCAGTTTTTGTGAACAATATTTTAATTATGCATTGTAAGTTTAAAGAATTAGAATCTGTTTAGGATTAGCACTTAATGGATTCCTTAATAAAGCTTCGTAAATAAACGTATTTTAAACAGTAAATTTTTAATGAAAAAATCTCTTTTTATATAAAATATTATAGCTATCAAAATCATTCTCTCTTCTTTAGTTCTACATTCAATAAATAAACTTTAAAAAAATTTCACAACCAATTAAAAATGTTGAAAAAATCATTTAAAAACTAAAACAGATACATATATTGAAAAATACAGTTGGGGTATTTCAAAATTCCACCCTTGCCAGATATGAAGTATCTATAATTTTTCTGATTTCAAAATCGTCTGGTTCTATTCAAATATTAAAATCAGAGAAGAACTAAAAAAATATTCAAGGAAATTAAATTGACGGCAGTGTAAAGCTAATATTTTCGAAGTTTAAAGCATTAATAAAAGATTAAAATGAAATCTGCTTTGCATATTTCAATGTATCATGTCAGAATATAATTTCTGGAACGGTCAAACACAACGTGCTCGTGCGAGTTAAATTATATTTTCATTCATTTTAATCGTTTCATTGAATGAGTCACTTCAGTATTGAAAATGATCCCAAAAAAAACTTTGTCTCGCCTTGATATTTTTAAAAAAATATCCCATTTCTTATTTATTTCGTTTCGTATAATCGCGTGCTCAAAATGACATTTTTCTAGGGTTTTTTTTCGGTAGAATTAATTCTTTTTTTATCCCGAGATTTTGTAAATGCGTTATTAAAAGCCGATTTTTTTGAGATTCTCGAGCAGATAATAAAATTAAAATTTTTTCGCCTAAGGATTTTTGTTGACAACAGAAAACTTCATTCCCAAAACAATATCATGCTCTGACATGATAATAAAAATATTTATTGGGAGATATTTTGCTCCGAAGAAGCAAAACAATATTTCGATTAATTTTTAATTAACTTTTTAAGTAATGGAGAATCCTTAATTTTATTGTTTTATTAATTAATAGAAGTTTTAATTAATTTTTGCATTTTGAAATATTGACAGCATTTTTTCTCGTTTTAAATAATAAGTACATAATGTTTTGTGGAATTCAATCAAGGTGTTTTGGTAAAGACACGGAACATACATATACATCTAAAATTACTTCCTGTCCTAATTGGTAATTCTTAGTAATTAAACAAAAGGTTGAAAAATAATACGTTGAAAAATTCTATATTCTTAAAAATATTCAAATAATTCATAATCTAATTAATTACTTGCGATTAATTAATTAAAATTACCTTCCTTTTCATTTGTAGCAAGACAATGGTGCCATTTAGGTACCGTGAAATTCCAACCTAAATTAAAAACAGAAATGCATACAGAAGCAAATGATTGTTGTGAAGATAAATGACTTGAATGAGGCTTTAATTAGCATTCCTAATGATTATCGCAATTGTACAAATAATTTCTATTGATTTATTTTCAACTTATTATAATTTAGGAAAATCTGGCTTCATTTATTTATGCAATTGCTTTTTTGTTAGTAAATTTACCAACAAATAGAACACCAATGTGTCCGAAAAAACTTTAATGCACCAATCTAATCTTAAGAAGTTCTTTTACATCTTTACAGACCCAGCTTTATATAGCATAAGTGTGTTCCTAATACTGTTGACGTAGAAAAACATCTTTCTACGTCAACAGTCTTTTTCATTGCTTTTATAACAAACATTAATGCACTTTTTTTTTCCAAAACAAACTTTTAAAAACATTAAGAAATTGCTAATTAAACTCTTTAAACAAGGCATAATACAGGATGTCCAAAAAGTTCCCGTACTGATGATTTGTGAATTTAGTTTACAAAAACAAAGGTTTAAAAAGAATTATTTTTATGCCAATGACAAAAAGCACTTTTAACATAACTAAGGAAAAATACTGAACTTACATTTATAATAAATGTTCAGAATGCCCACCCCTTTCTTGGAGACAAAGCTGAACTCGTTTGCGCATGTTTTTGGAAGCGCGTTTTAACATGCTAGGAGTGATTTCTTGTATCCTTTGAAAAATTGCGATTTTCATATCATCTGTTGTTTGAGGATCACCTTCATAAATATTGTCCTTTATATATCCCCACAGAAAAAAATCCGGGATGGTCAGATCAGGGGATCGAGGTGGCCAAAGATTTTTTTGTGATAAGTCGATCGCCGAAAAAAGCTTCAAGCATGTCCATGGTTTCATTACTCGTATGGCAAAATTCAATATACTTGAAAAAAAATCATGGAAAAGGATTTTTTAAATTTGGAGTACGGGAATTTTTTGGACACCCGGTATTATAGAAGAAAGTATTAACTGAATTTAGTAATAGATTGAAACGTTTATTAAATTTCAGATGGTATGCGCCATTACATTTACCATGATTTCTGTTATTATTGTTAAGAAAATTGACCTATTAAGTATTAAGCCTTTTCATGAGCAAAATATTTAAAATTAGATCTTGAAAATTTCATAAATAAATGAATAATAGTAATTTAAAAAAAACATATTATCAGACCTTGAATTGGCAATTCGAAATAGCTCATTGCTTAAATCCATTTTTTATTATGTCAGAACATGATGTTGTTTTGGGAATCAACAAAAATCCGTAGGCTAAAAATAAAAATTTTATTATCAGCACGAGCTTCTCAAAAAATCAGCTTCTAATAACGTGTTGCAATTACATTTACAAAAGTTCTGATTTTTTAAAAAATGAGTTAATTACTATAACAAATGAAATCTAGAAAAATGTCGTTTTGAGCACGTAATTATATGAAATGAAATAAATAGAAAATGAGATATTTTTTTTAAACAATGAATGCGAGACAAAGTTTTTTTGGATCATTTGTGATACAAAAATGACTCACTCAATGAAACAATTATCATTTTAATCTTTATTTATTTCATTTTGGATTCCAATCAATAGTAAAGCATTATCGACATGATTCAAAATTTCGGAAAAAATTACTGTAGTCTGAAGATTCAAAGGGATATCATTGACTATCGCTTGCCGAAAGTAAATCTGGATTTGATGTACTGTTCCATAATAAATATTGTAAAAATTAGGAACTATTGTTCTAATAATAATAACCTAATAATAATAATCTAATAATAATAAATAATAATAATAATATTTAACGATATTTGAAATTTCAAAAACTGATTAATTTCATATTTTATAACCTTTGTTTACTTTTTATCATTTGCTCATCTTTTCTCTTTTCACGAATCATATAATAAATTATAATAATAAGAATTTTTTTAAAAAAACTTTATTTATTTTATTTTTCCCATTTTTTTGCCGAAATAGAATTATTATATTGAATATGCCTCTTACAGAGAGAAGACCGCTGTATGGGGCACAGATTATTTTTTAAAAAAGCAATTCTTCAAAATAAAATAAAAATTAATCAGTTCTTTTTTATTTTTTAATATAGTTCTCTTTCTTGCTATCAAAAATTCGCGTATATCCAGAGCAAAAAGTTAAAAAATCGGTCAAGGCACAGATAATCTTTGAGATCAGGATTTTAGTATTTTCTCATTCGCAATTAACAAGGAGTGAAAATCTGCTTAGCGTCGTATATACCTCTGAACGAGTTAAGTAGAATTGCACAATTAGATGCAATCTGCCAAATTTTTCGCGAAGACACGTGCCCACTGGCAAACACAAGTACTTTCAAAAACAAATAAAAAAATTGAAGGAAAGCAGGAAGTGTTTATATTATTAAGGTTTGCTTTTCGCAGCAAAAGCTCAATAATTCTGGTTGAGGATTCAAAAATAAATTTCTTCCTTTTTTCTTAATTGAAACATTTGATTTTTAAAATAAGAATGAATGCTTCATAAAACTGATAGAATTTTTTTCTTAAAAACTGTTCCTAAATTTCTCATAATATAAAAAGTCTTTATTTAGATAAGTTTATGGATAGAAAGCAGTTTGAGAATTGCATATTTGATTTTCATAAGATGACTTTTAAACTTGTTGAAATATTATTTAAAAATTGTCTTTTAACTGAAGTATTTTGTGATTATTTGCTATTGAAGACTGTTTTGATTTTTTCAGTCAGTTGTTGTAGTTGATGATAGTCAATTTGTGGCATTTTCTTATGAAAATTTCTGAAAACAAAAGCGTTAAGAAGTATTTATTTATTCAGTATTGCACTTATTGATTGAGGCACTTTGCAACCCAAGTAGTGCACAGTGTGAAGCCTCACTTTTAATAGCTGGCAAATTTAGAATCACATTTCAAAAGATTTTTTTTATTTAATCAATATATTAAAGTTTTATTGTTGTTGACTTTTTATTTTAATACAGTTGTGATAATATACAATTAAATTTTAATTTTAATATTTATAAAATCTGAAAAAAATAACTAAACTAAAATATCCTTGAAAAATTAACCATAATTAATAGTTAAAGATTTCTTTACATAAGTGATCCTTACTAACAAATAAAAGTATTTAATTATTGCGTTAGATTATAAAGAATTAACAAACTCCAAATACTTTAACATTAAAAATCAACAGGTGTATTATCCTCCTAACCTTTTCGTATACTCTTTAATTAAAGTACTACGAATAAAATAACGGAAGAATTTTTGTCATTGAAGAGTACATCTAAATCGTAAAGAGAATAAAAATTTTCTCCCCTTTAATTTTTTGCATACTCCCTTAAAAAAGCCCGATTCGTGCCTACTTTTACCAAGTTATGAAGAGACTTGAATATGCATTTTATATCTCGTTTCATTAGTTATTTCCCTTAAAATTTGATAAAAGCCAATTTTGATATCAAAACCATAAACCAAATTTCACATATCTGGCTTGAAACAGTTTGGAGTCACATATTCAATTACATGATGATAGACAAGCAAATATATAGTTATTAATAAATATCGTTCAAATTTGAAATAGATTAAAAATTTGTTGTAAAGATCACATACTGTTTGTTAGTCATGACTCTAGTTTGCACCAATTTTGAATGATTGCTTTCGCACACGTATATATAAATAGACAGATAGATACTCTACTTGTAGACGTTTCTTATCTAAAATTTCGAACATATCTACAATTCTGTTTAAATGAGTATGAACTGATTTTTCCATCTTTAGTTTTTTACATGATATAAAGTATTATAATCATGGAACATTTGAACTCAAGATTTTGCCAAATTTTCGCGTTTCTTAGTTCTCTGAGCTCGAAAAACACATTTTTGAGAAATGTCTGTCTGTTCGTGACAAAGATAAGTAATAAACACTTTGATCTAGACGTGTGAAATTCTATTTACGGTCCTTGTACCAAATTTGTAGATTTCTGTCAAATTTTGAGCAAAATTCGCTCAAGAAAGTCTGTCTGAATGGCCGTTTGATTATAATTTAACACGATTACGACAAAACGTAAAAACTTAGATGAAATTCGATATACAGAATTAGCATCTTCATACTAGATATCTTTCAGCCGGCTTGCTGGCACAGAGGTAGCGCGTCTTCCTCGTGTTCTGGAAGTCCCGGGTTCGAGTCCCGGTTCGGGCATGGTTGTTCTTCTGTGTGCTATCTGTGAGATGTGTGAATGTGCCCCCCTGTTAAAAGGGGTTGTGCAAGCGAATGTGGTGAGTGTGTAGCAAAGTCGTACTCTCGGCCCTAGTTGGCGCTACTCAAATACAAGAGACGCTTCATTCGGCTTAAATCTGCTGCTGGGTTTAGCAGCGAGCTTGTCCATGGCAAGTGCCATTTGACACAACAACAACAGTAGATATCTTTCAAATAATAAGCTAATCCCAACAAGGGATTGACCATCCATCGGTCCATACTTTCAGAAACATGAAAAAGTTATACGTCAGTGACCCAGTGATTTAAATATATAAAATTTAATCTGTGAATTAATGATTACCGCAAATGTAGTTTTGTGTTGAATTTTTGTTTCATTCGGTTTGCAAAAACACGCCTGAGACACTATTTCGATTTTCGGTTATTATTGAACCCATGCCAGGAATTTACTGCCAATTAACTCGCCAAGGTTGAGACAATTGATTCATTAAAAATGCTATGTTCAAGCCAAATGTTAATACACCTTAACTATTGTATGCTAGTTCCATGCAAGGTATACTTTGAGACAACACTTTTAACATACATAATGCGATAAAGTTTTGGGCAGACTACTTATGCTAGTTATTTTTTAAGTGCTGGGATGGCCTGGTTGGTAGAGCGTTGGACTCGTATTCCTTTGGTTGTGAGTTCGAAACTCACCGGCCAAAAGATTCTCCGAGAGTGTGGCGGCTGGCGCTCGTTAAATCTGCCGAGGTCACAAAATCCTCCATGGCGAGAGTAATACCACTGGGGGCACAGGGGCAGAAGTGATTTTTCTCTGTTCCAGTTCTAAATTACGATCTGAGATGAATGAATGCATTTTCATGAATAAAGTCCATCCTCTAAAAAGGGTTGTGATGTGTTTGTAGCAGAGTCGCTCTCTTGGCCCTAGATGGCGCGACTCGTAAAAACAAGAGACGCATATCTCCGGCTTAAAATCTGCTGACGTATCAGCGGGGCTTGTCCATGTCAAGTGCTATAAGTAAAAACAACAACTTATTAAGTTCACTTGTACTTCAGTAGATGTGAACTAATATTAGATCCTTTGGCACCTCCATTTAGTACAAATATACCATTTTGATGTAAATTCAGTTTCCTAGTTTAATACATTTTTAAAGTATTTTTTCCATTTATAGAATGATAGAGAATATACCAATAAATTATTAAGGTTCAAAATTTGGTTCAAATCTACAGTTTTGGATAAAGATCCCATACTGAAGTTAATTCATCTATCGTTATTTTTTGAATTATTGCTTTGACAGGCTTTTGGATGTCTAGCTCGACAGAAACTCTATAAGTAGAATTTTTTTTGGTTTAAAATATATTGTATATCTACGATTCTGATGATGAAAGCAAAACCATGGGAAGAGGGTGCAGTAGCTTCTAAGGGTAAAGAGGGCGGAAGTCGGACTTTAGCTCATATGAAGATGACACTCACTAGTACAATCCTTTTTTACAGGGGGGGATGCTCTTTCGCATACTTTACCAACATAACAAAGAATAAAGAACAACCATGTACTAATCTGGGATGCCTAGACCATGTGGAAAAGACATGCTACCCCTAGGCTATAATACGATTCGGATGACTAGAGTGCATACCACATTTCGTCCATTTATTTCCTACATAAAGTTATCGTACCCACTGACACAATTATTGATCAAATAAGAATATTTTAGATGAAATCTTCCAGCTTTTCCTCTGGCAGATTTAATCTGAAATTTTTTACTTACATGTTAGACCTTCTATCTTTATCGTCAAACTTGGAAGACGTCACCAATGAGTTGCTAAACCGCCATTATTTAAAAAATCGTCAAACCTTAACTGTCGTCCGCCATTTTGTTGGTTTCGTTGGCTTCGATGGTTTATCGCCAAATTTGAATCTTTCGCCAATGAGTTACTAAACCTTTGGCGTTGATGGTCTAATACGTGAGTACCAAAATTTGGAAAAAGTCTTTAAGCACCTCGTACAAAATTTAAATGATTTGGTATAATTCTCTATTTGTAATTTTGGTTTTTTTTTTCATTTTTTTTCAAAATTTCGAAATAGATTTTTTTTGGCAAATAAACATTTTTTTTGTGTGTAAATATAAAAGGATAAAAAAATGAATTAAAGAACTAAAAATATCCACAAACAAAAGCTTTTTTTAACGTATAACTGCCAACACATACGAAGGACAGATTTCAGATGAAACCGAGAGAAAAGTAATATCTTCCAAGTAATTTAATCCCTTTCGCGTTTTATGTAAAATATTCGTGCATCAGAAGAGATCAATATCTTGGCGAGAACCGTTTTCAATAAAAGTGTCAGAGTTAAATTGCTCTATGCGCGACTCGGATACAATAGAAAATTCTTCACCGCCTGAAGGGGAAAAATTCTTTAAATTGAAAAAGATCGAAAAGAAGAAATGAAAATAAATGAAATTGGAAAGTTCGAAGCGAAAATAACATCGCCAAGACTGAATTTTTTGTGTAGAATAAATCCACTTTTTATGCAGGATTTTAGACAGCATGTTGCAAATGCATGTACATTGATAGAGAATGCAGTCGTAATATAATAAATAAGGCTTACGTGATGCATAACATATTAAACGTTAGACGTAAGCTTTGGAATAGAATCCATTGTGTATTTTACAAATGGAAACGCATTGTTATCATAAATAGAAACGTTCGTTTCAGTTTTGGTTTTATGTCTAATAAATCGGCTTTGGCGAGCAGTTTCTCTGCTCCAAATATTGACTTCCTTGTCTATTTATTACCATGGAATGTATTTATTTAAACTTTCATATTGTTATTTGATAGGATAGTAAAATAAGAATTTAATAAAAGTTTAATGTAAATGAATGAGTTACAAATAAAAAAAAGAATGTACATAATGTAAACAAAATTGGAAGAAAAAATCCTGGAGGGTTAAAATTTGAGAATTAATGCCCAAAGAAATAAGTTTTTTTAAAGTTAATTTTAACATCTACAAAAGAAAAGCGCAATTGGATGCTTTGATAGAAAAATGAAATTATTTCAGAAAAAATAAATAAGTGAGATAATTAAATTTTAATAAAAAGAAAATGAAATCCACGATCGCAAATTTCAAGTTATCATGTGAGAACATTATTATTTTTAAGTCATTATTTGTCTTAATTAATTTAAGTCATTAACCAGTTTAAACCGGTTTGGAACAATC
>JAOUZG010017606.1:6811534-6832806 GCA_026289955.1 Argiope argentata | reverse complement strand
ATATTAAAGAAATAGAGGTTTCTTAGATATTCAGGTGAACCATTTTCATTCAGGTTAATTATCTCGGTAAAAATAACTTTCTAACAATGAATTTACTAAAGAAATATCCACGAGTAGATATTTTTAATTGTAGAAAATTGTGTAGGAAATATTAAAGAAATGTACGTTATTTAAACTACATACCTAGAAATAATGTTAACTATTTCGAGACATTATCATACTCTAATATTTGATACAAACCACCTTTGGCGACTAGTACGTTCGCTCAGCTTATATGCTTTTTAGATTGAATATTTTGGATTAACTGATTAATTTTTTAATTTGGTGTGACTGAAAAATATGAATTCCATCAATGTATTGCATATTAAAAATGCATATTAAAATGTATTACGAAATAAAATTAGAAGTAAAACTCCTACTACTGAGTAATGACTGGAAAAACACGCTGTTGAATGTTTTGATGCATAGTTTGAATTCCTTAATAGCATTTGAAAAATTATTTTCAGATTATGTATCAAGTTGAACTAAAAATATTATTTCATTTAAAGTGGAAATTGTGCAGATATTGAAACTGATATCATAAGAAAGATATTTTTTTTGAGCTTGAAGATAACACAGAGATATTTTTTTTGTAATATAATTATTTTAGAAATCATGAAATTAATTAAGGGAAGTCATTACAATAAGGCTATTTTGAGGCTATTTGTCGCCATTTTTGTGTAATTTCTAAAAGCCACTTGTCACTATTTATGGTATCCATCTAGAATAGTTGTGTTTATGCGAGTTTTAGACCCATTGCCTTGATTTTGATGCTCTTGCCAAGAAACCGTTCATTAATTTGAAACCTTTCCACGATTACTTATCTCAAAATGATTAAGCCTACTTTTACGTTCGATTACACTTTCTATTTGAAGTCAATTTCTTTATTTCATTTACATTTTCTTCACTCTGTACTTTTTTGTAAGATGGTAGAATATTTCTAGTAATATTTTGAAGCTCCATTAATTAGCTGAGCAAAGCCCTTGATTTACTGTGCCTGTAATAGTATTCATTAAATGAATTAGTATAAAATTTGCGTGATGATTTGTTGACATTTGAATATTGCCATTCTACATTAAGTAAAAGTGGGTTTTCGCTCAACCAGTTATAAGATTCCATCAAGTCACGCATGCGCGGAAGCAAGATTGCGTATGTATTTAGAGAGAGAACAATAGCAATATCTTATGTCGACCAGAAAAATACATTCTACTTGACGGTTTATGCGTATGTGTGTTCCTACTGGCTGGTTCCCTAGTAGCACACAAATATTGTACAATATTGATCAATATTGGCAATATTGTTTAATATTGTGGAATATTGTTTCACACAATATTGTACAATATTATGCAAAAGAATGTGCTACCTGGGTTTGTAGTGAATGTAAACCAACCGTAATCAGCTTGATTTCTGTACCACGTACGTTAGCGTTTTATATCAATAGATTAGTCTCCTATGATGATTAATTGGAACTCCAGAATTAAGGTTTGCTGAAAACATAGTTGCTTTATACATCGTTTTAGAAGTTTTACACAATTCTGCTGGGTATGCTATGCATTTCTGAAATTGTCAATCTGTATCCTCATGCATTTTTTATATTACAGGGCAGAAAAAAAAACGGAATCATAAAAAAATGGGCGCTCTTCAAAAAAATTTCAGAGTTAAATGAAATTTCAATTTCAAAAACAGTAAGATTTCAAATTTTTTATTATAAACATACCTTCTACTGAGATTTATCCGAGATTAAGAACTAAATCTTCATAACTTGATTATCAAAAATGGACAGAAAAAAAACCCAGAATAAATATTCAGAGAAACAAAGAGTCAAATTTAAATTTCACTTCACCAATGAAATATTTTTTATTATAGTCTTTTGTGTTGGTATCTTTGAAAAAATTATTTTTTGAATAGTAAAATAATGTGCAAACCATTTTTGTGCTATAATATTATTGTCACTATAGTCATTGTAAAAAAATTTAAAATTTCTTTTAATATTTAAGTATTTGAAATTTTCGAAAACCTCTCTCTGCAACCACATTCTCATCCTCCAAAGTTTATCTCTAGGTCTGCCGTGTATATGGCTGTATTCAAGCTCTAACACACACAAGCGACATATTCATTTTTCATTATCAGTAGAAATAGAGAAATAGGACCAAAAAGACTATGTACATTTTTTATGTGGACGAGTTAAATATTTAATTTTTGAGATAAAGATAAGCTTACTATCTCAATATTGCCTTTATTTATTGAAAAAAAAATACACATTTTAATGGAATTCTGTTTTTAAACTATGCGAGAATTTGATTTTAAAATCTAATGCATTACTATGCAAATGTAGAGAATTAAGCAGAATAGAGATACTAGATGATGGTGTAGAATATTAGATGATGTATAATTAGTTTATCGCGTATGTGACGTCATATGACTTGACCTAATAATATTTATTGTCTACTTACGTATTAGACCATCCAATTTTATCGCCAAATTCGAAGTCGCCGCCAATGAGTTACTAAACCGCCAATTATGGCAATCCAGCAATGGTGTAATCCGTTGATCTTGATCGTCAAACTTGAATCTGTCGCCAATGAGTTGGCGAACGTTGGTGAAGACGGTCTAACACCCAATTACTGTTTATTGTGCTTTTAATTTGTTTCTCTTTTCATTTTGTTTCGTTAGAATTAATAACTCTTATTTAAATTCACAAAAGTCAAAGGTTATATCAAACTATCTATCAGCAAATGATTTTTGACATTCCTTCCTAATATTAAGGAAACGGAATGCTTCCTGATAAATATTTATTTCGTCTGCGTCTGAAGAAGACAATTTTTTCCCATTCTTATTTATTACACCAACTTGCGCTATTTGTAAATTGAGGAGCTCAGAAAATTGCGAGTTGCACTTTATTTAAACGAGTTCGGAAATACAGACGTATTTTTTCGGCATTTTTTTTTAAACCTGGAGATGAATTCTTGGAAGTATCTGGAAAACTTTCTTATCATAGTTTGGAAATGATGAAAGTTTTTCTTTCTTTTTTTTTATTGAGGAAAGAAGTAACTATTCTGACATTTTGAGATAACCAAGTTGATATAGTTTATGCAAGAATAAAATTTACTTAACTTTAATAAATTTATCTTATCGTCTGTCACTTCGCCTGATCCTAAGTTTTTACTTAATATTTAAAGCTAACTTTATTTAATAGAACGAATTTTATGCGAGTAGTTGATATAACAAGCTATTATTGGAGACAATTTCATCGTCCATTTTATATAGACAGCTAAAATACTTATTCGAGCATTAGTGTAGCCTTTTTTTAAAGACGTAGAAATTTTTTTTTAGTGTTTATATTATATTCTTCCAAAATATTTAATCGGGCATTTGCAGTACTCTGTGTCTGAGCTGTATAATTAACCTTGGCACAAGCTGACTGGGACAGCAATGGCCTGTTCTAGGACGTAGTAACGAAGAAGATATTGTCACGAAAATATAATATTAGTAGTAATTCTCGCACAAAAGGGATAGGAAGATGCAGACTCTATTGTCTATGAAAAGGAGTATTAAATATACGCAACTAAAGCTACAAAATTCACAGCGAATTTACTCAACTTCATCCGCTAATTTCAAATAGCAGCAAAGCTACAGATCACCCGGATGCAAGATAAGAGACGGTCTCTCCAAGCCAACCAAACGTCTCTCGCTTTCCGAGCTCCACTGAACTGCTCGACTTCAAGGCGAGTCTTAAATAGCGTCCCACTCAGGTGGGTGTTGAAAACCTAGAAACAGTGCGAAAAAAAAAATCCGTAGGCGAAAAATAAAAATTTTATTACTTGCACGAGCGTCTCAAAACATCAGTTTTTAAGGACGCGTTGCCTTTGCATTTACAAAAGCTCCGATTAAAAAAATAAGTTAACGACTACAGCAAATAAAGCCTAGAAAAAGGTCATTTTTGCGCAAGTGATTATATGAAATGAAATAAACAGGAAATGGGATATTTTTTTAAATAATAAATGCGAGACAAAGTTTTTTGGATCGTTTGCGATACTAAAGTGACCCTTTCAATGAAACGATTAAAATGAATAAAAGTATGATTTAACTTGCACGAGCGCGTGGTGCTTGGCCGTTCCAGAAATGATGCTCTGAAATGATACATTGAAATACCCATTGCAGATTTCATTTTAATCTTTTATGTATTTGATTTAGCTTTGATAATAGAAATTAATGATGATGGGAAGCAGAAGTGTCGTTTTCATCATCTATCCGAAAAATGATGTTCTGACATGATACATTGAACTATGCATAGCAGATTTCATTTTAATCTTCTTTTTTTCTTCTTCCTTGCGTTTATGTACTATAACTTAACTAATGGTTAAAAAAAATGTGAAAAATTGATGATTAAATAATTTGTTAAAATTGATGGTAAAATAATTCGATGGTGAAATTTCCAAATTTGTTCGGTATAGTAACTCAATTAAAACATAATACTCTTTCTAATTGTATATTTATTTTTAATTTCGCTGGGAGTGTTTTATTCAGTTGGATTTGTTTAGTCATGAGAAATACATCCCTTTATCACTAGAATGAGCGAAATCTTTTTGAGCACAGCTATTTAAGCTGAAAGCCACTCTCGTTTCTTTCGGGAAAACCCTATCAGCTCACTTAGCGATTATCATGACTATTTGTTATTAGATTTTTATTCGTAAAATAGAAACCGAGACAAAGGGAGTGGATTCAATGTGTTTCATGTATCAGTGGAAATACTTGAGTGCCATCAGATCTATTTGTATATTTCTGCTCGTTGAAATAGCAACTGAACTACCCAGTGATGATAGAAAACATTTTTCGCGGTTTTTACTAAAGACGATTTAATTAATTGTCACAAAATCTTCATTAAAATGTTGTATTCGTTTACAATGTTTGAAAGAAATTTTTTTGCGTATATGTTGTGTACAAAAAAAAAAAGAAAAAAAAAGAAGTAAAGACGAATTTAATACTGTAAGTCTATTGAGTTCAAGAACATTCTTAAACAAAATTTATTTTTTATAACATTTTATAGCACACATGATCATTTTTTCGAATTCAATTTAATTTTTTGATTATTTTTAAATTTATTAAAAAAATGCCGAAAATATTAAAAATATAAAATAAAAATATTAAAAAAAATAAAAGTAGAGCTCAAAATTTCACTTTTATGAATTAGACGAAATATCTATAATGTCTTAATTTCAGTATTGTCAGTCCCCATTAAACATCTTTTTAATTTTTAAAAAGATAGATTTAAAAATTAAGGAAAATTGTATGGAAATGAAACTAGTAACATTATAAAAGCAAAATTTAGAATTTTAAAATGATACAATAATATTTTTGTGCGATAAATTGCATTAAAAATCACTGCGAAAAAAAATTGTAAAATTTCGGTTAATTTCAAATTATTTGAATAGTTGAAACTGACCGCTTTGTAGAATGTTGCATTTTATGCACAAAGAGTTTTACATCATGCAGAAAATTACCAATTTAAAGGTTTTATGTTCAATTTCATGTTTAGTAAACTGCTCTTGAAAGTTAATGTATTAAAATAAAATGGCTGAATTCATTTTTCATAAAATCTATGGCAGATTGTTCTCCAGTTTTTATACAGCACATTAAATATGTCGTAAAAATGAACAACTTACGCCTATCTGAAATTTCTAAAAAAATTTTTTTTCTTTATTTTAATATGGATCTTATCACTGAAATAAAAAAAAAAATGTGTGGGGTGTATGAACACAGCATTCAAAATAATTTTGTCTATACTTTTGAGGCATTTTAATAACATTGGCTTCACATGACTTTCTTTTAAGTTTTTATAACGGAGCAACAACATTTACTTTTATCATCATGACGCTGTTTTTTTGTCACCATGCATCTATGTAAAAAAAAATGAAAATGCAATTCTGATTAAAATATTAAAATTTTCTCAAATAATTTAAGTAAAAATATTGATGATGTTCCTAACACAAAAGTTTAATCAGTTTGATATCTCCGACAACACTAAAAGGACTGCCTCTTATTTGTCAAGCGTTCACTTCACCTTAGAATGTTACAAATATCGAAAAAAGCATCTGCTTAAAAATAATAAATTGACCCATTACTAATTAATGATATTAATAATTTTACAACATTTATATTTTTGATTGATAATTTTTTTAATAAATCAGAGACAAAATAAATTAAAAAAGAATACATAAATAATTTAATTTACTTCTTTTACTTAAATCATATTTCATCAATAATTATCTCGTTAAAGCCCGTTTTTCTATTTGTAGAAGAGTAATATTTAATTTATTTCATTAAACCGAAAACATTCCATTGTGTCTTTTTTGTTGAGCCTAAGAAAATGTATCATCTGAAATAATTTTTAATTGACTTTAACATATATTGCTAACATATATTACAGTGTGTCACCCTTTTGTAATTTAATTTTTTTCATTTTCTTTTTTTTTTTCAGTTTATTTTCGAGTTAATATAGGGAGTTCTAAATGAAATTGGGTTTTTAATAATTTATAATAAACCTTCAATAATTACTTTAAAAATTCTTTTAATAAATTTACATAAAAATTTTTAAAAAATGATTTCTTATTGGTTTTTCAACATTCTCTTATTTATTTTTTTAAAATTCATCTTGACAGTTTTCTTAATCATGCTTTATATATATTAAAAAACAACTTATGTAAAAGAAGTTTAAAGGAATCTATGTTTGAAAATTAAGCTTGACTCTGAAACTTATTCTGATAAATATGAATCGTCTGGCACACACTCCATCGTTAAATAAAATAAATTTCTAAGTTTGTAAAGGGAATACCTAAAAGAAAATTCTATTATGACTGACCCTGTGCCAGCGAAACTCAGCTGTGCATATAAATTTTAAAAGTGTTAACAAATCACTTTGTTCATCGAGAAAAACTTGGTCAGAGAGCCCCTTGTGTTGAAAAAGGTTATTTTGTTCTCAAATTAATTTTCGAACAATATGTTATTGTAGTCTCGTTATTGAGCAAACAAATCTTTTCATTGGAAAAGTAGTAACAACTTGAAATAGCTGAACAAACGCCTATTATCTCATTGCTTAAAAATGTACTGCAGTTTTACATAAAAGATTAACCTATATATCCTGCTGCCATCTGTTGTGTAAATAAAAAAACTTTTGTTTACAAAGAAAAAATATGACAAGATTTTTTGCTTATTTTTTTTTTTACTTTACCATAAAATATTTAGGCATTTGAAAAAATACTATTCTTAAATTAAATTGTAATTACCTAATATTACAAAAATGATTTTTTTTACAAATTGGTAATTAAATTGAGATGTAAATTTCACTCAATCACATAATATATATTTTTCAGACTGAATTTTGGTGGAATTGAAGTTATCGCTGAGTTCCAGTTACACCTAAATTAATTTCGGTTGGACTAACGTGTGATTAATTTGTTATTAAATTAGTGGAAAGTTAAAATCTCATATTTTTTTATTAAAATAAAATTATACAAAATAATTTTTTTAGTGTATAGATTGCTCAATAATGTAGAATTTTTTAAAAAGTTTTCGCCCTGGCGATTCAAATAATTTCTGTGATTTTATGACTTTCTTTTCGTATCTTTTCTTCTGTCAAATAAAATTTAACTGGTTGAAACAGAAATAAAGAAAGATTAAATTGAAATCTGCTATGCATATTTCAATGTGTCATGTCGGAACATCATTTCTTGAACGGCCAAGCACCACGTGCTCGTGCAAGTTAAATTATATTTTAAATCATTTTAACCGTTTCACAGAATGAGTCACTTTAGTATTGCAAACGATCCGAAAAAACCTTGTCTCGCATTGATTGTTTAAAAAAATATCTTTCCTATTTATTTCATTTCATATAATCACGTGCTCTAAATCGCATTTTTATCTAACGTATTATCTATTCGAATCTTATTTTTTTAAATAAGAGCTTTTGTAATTGTAATGGCAACGCGTTATTAAAAGGTAATTTTTTCAGATGTAGTGCAGATAATAAAATTTGTATTTTTGCCTACAGATTTTTTAAAAAAAATTTTAGCTTACAAATTTTGTTTGAAGACTAAAACCTCATCCCCAAAACATCATCATGTTCTGACATGATAAAAAGTTCAAAAGGATTCCCAATGGTTTTACATTTAATTTTGAGAGTACTTTTCCGTCTTTCTTATATCTTTATTTTAGGAGATTGTTTTTTCTTATATAAGAAGTATACTAAGATGAAATATTCTAATTCATCAAACAATTTGAGCTCGAAATTTAAACGAATTTCCACATCTGAAAGACAAGTTTTTAGATTAATATCTGTGTGTTTGTTAACACGACAACTCAGATATGTTTTGAGCTCGTTGAATAAATTTTGGTGTTTTATTTTAATAGCAACGATTCCACTCCACAACAGCATTCTAAGATTTTTTTTAAAAAAAATCTAACGAAATCCATTCAAATGAAATCTGTTTTCTTCATTTGTTCGTTTTTATGAAAATTTGATGATTGAAAACATATAATGCTAGTTATATTAACGTCCCGTTGTAAAGCAACTTTTAGGACTGACTATTTTAGGACTGATCATGTAATTTTGAACCGCGGTCAGATGACGTGGATGACACTTGAGATGGCAACCCCTCTCTACACCACTCTAGAGGGAAAATGTTTAGCTGTAACGGATTTAACGTGCAACAGACCCCTTACACGACGTTTCTTTTGTGGAATCGGGTCTCGAACCTTCACTCTCATTGGTTCACGAGCCGAGACCCTACCTTTAGGGGTCCTCCGTGACCTCACTAGAGGTAGGTGGATAGGATTGCTCGCATAATTTTAATGTTAGAAATACAGTTGTTTATTAATTGTGAACCTATTCTGTCGACGAGTTGACCACATGTCGGTTTGTATTTTCGTGCATAAGAAATTTTTGCTTCATTGATAATGTATGTAAAGAAAAATGTGATTATCATGCCATTTTGAAAATTCACTTCACCTATTTTATAGTAAAGTAGTCGCTTTTAATTATGATTAGGTGATTAATCACACCTTTCTTCAAATTTCTTCACAACACAAAAGTGGGAACTTTGGAAATATTCAAAATTTAAAAAGCTCTGAAATTATTCGTGAAAGGCATACACTAAAATTTCTTTAGGATTCGCATAAAAAATGTAGATTAAATTTCAATTTTCAATTTGTAATAAATGTTTTCTCTTACGTGCCCACTATCAAAACTGCAATACCACAAACGCAAGAAACATTCTTGTATCATTTTTATTTTTATAGATCAAATACAATTTTGCTCGAATAAAAAAACTTTGGGTTAAAGTGAAGATTAATGTGCCCCCCCCCCCGAATTTATCACCAATATGGCAACCTAATGGAATACTCTTCTGACAACCCTAATGCTGTTTTGTTTACTATTTTTAACTATGGTTGATTTGAATATGAACTACGACTATTTTAAGGGAAATGATAAATTAAAAGTAATAAAAATATAGATGGAAGATTTTAATTTTGTTCTTTATTGTAATTAAAAGCTTTTTTACAATTATTAAAACACTGCATTTTTATTTTTAATGTGAACAAGAATTAACGAACTTTATTCTTTTGCAATATTTAATTGTCAATATGCGCTTTAAAAAATCGTCTGAATTCGCATTTTACAAAATCGTCTGCATTCTTACTTTAAAAGTCAGATGCAATGGAATAATTCGCAGTTCTGATCATTCTTTTTTCGCTCTAACGTTTGGTTTCCTCGATACTTTGTTATATCAGTAATTGTGCAAAAATAGTGAAATGGAAGATAGTATTTTGAATCAGCAGAATGGATAAAGGGTGAGTGGAATCTATATATATTATGAGTTATGAGTTGATGAATTTAGGAAATAATGTTTGTTTGAAATTTTGTATGGAGAACGGTTTGATAGGGTATTCCTCTGCTCTTTCTCTTCTTTTGATTATGCTCTGTTTTTGTTATCCACACAGTCCTTATGTTCAATGAGCTAGCGAAGCCGTAGGAGGCTTTTTTTTTTAAATTTAAAGCATTTTGTTCGGTGCCTTCGACAGATGCCAGAGGCATCACATGCTCTAAGTTTTGCTCTGCGCCCAACAGACCGGTGCAGTCAATCTGAAAAGAAAAACAAACAAACAAACAATACTTATCAGTAAAAAAAATCATAATTATAGTGCGAAAAGTGGTAACCGTAACTATTCCAGAGAAGTATTTGTTTACTTTGTCCACCAACTGTATTGGCGACTTGGCATCCTTGGCGCGGCAAGGAGCACACTAAACATCACTTATACCAAATTTTGTTTCCAGAATATCAATTTCTATAAAATTCGAATAAAATGAGAGAACCAGGTACTTTGCGTGTCAGCATATTATTATTATTACTATTTTGTATTTAAATAAGGGTAACTGTTACTAGAGAAAATCTCATTAATTGTGACAATGAGTAATTTTATGAATCTAAGCCTTTTCTGTTTAAATTTACACAAGGGAAAGCCTACTTCTATCTGCTGCTTTCAAACAAATAAACAAAAAATTGGAAGTCTAGTAAAATAAAGCATATACATTTGCATAGCTTTCAGTTCCCTTCAAATATGTTTAACGGTGTGAAAAAACTCATTTGCTCTGTAACATACGCTGATGCTCATAAAGCTCGTACATCAAATTCATATTCCTTTGTTATAAATTAATTCTGCTACAAAGAACACGTTTCGCTTTATAAAGCGTACTTTGAACGGAGGCTGAACTCTTAAATTTCTATGCTTTATATTCTTAACGTAAAAATTTATTGCTTTGCTTACAGTGGGATGAACATATAAGGCAATGTTCCTAATTCTTATTTACGGCTGTAGGCGAGTGAAAATTGGTTTCTAGAAAAGTCTATTGTTGTTTTGTCCTTTGTTTATTTATTTATTTTTTGAGGGGATATAAAAAACGAATGAGGATATATAAGCAGCTTCTGCTTTTCATATAACTTACTGTGTGGGGAAATAGTATTTCAGCTTACGCTGAGAGAAATATCTACCACTTTGAATACATTTTATATTTTTTTACAAACCAGCAAATATATGTCTGATAAATTTTGTAAAGGAAAAAATGTGGCCAGCTTATTGGAAAATATATTAATACCATAGCGAACACAGTATCGTATTTTTTCTTCATCGTTATAAAGAAGCTAAAAATAAATTTTGTTAAAAGAGTACTCTGCTTAAATTGTCTGGTTTGAAGACTGAAATAAAGATTAGTGCAGCCTGATAGCAGTGCAATATTTATGTACTATACGGTAATAATTATTTGGGTAAAAGGAAATTCCATAAGTAATACAAATAACTTCAACTGTTGACCTTTATTCGAGTCGATAGTCTTTTAAATCTTATTCTTTAATGTATTATATTATTTCTAAAAACAAACTGAAGTTAATATTTCTAAATGTCAAATTAATTTCAAACTACAATATTATATTATTAAAATTAAAATTTATATTTTAATAATTTTATAATATTGATTTACAAAACATTTTATTATTGCCCATAAAATTTTAGCAAAAATTATGGATGCTAAAATAAAAACGGTAAAATGAAAGGGTTTTTTTTTTTACAAAAATAAGATATAAAAAAATTGGTATTTTAATATTAGTCTTAATGATTTTGTAATGAATTTTTGGGGAGAGTTTTTTTAACTGAATTTCTTTATGATATTTTTCAATGTCAAATCTTTTAACTAAATCTTTTTGATGTTGAATAGAATAAGAGGGTACTTTTAAAATCTGCCTTACTTATTTTTTTGACGTTTTGCATTTTTTAAATACATTTCAGATTTCATAAATATTATTTCTGTAGAAACTTGTAATAATTTCAGTTTGAAATTTATTTCCAATTTATGCCTTATAAATTAATCAATTTATTAACAGTTAATTCCTAAAAATGAACTTTCTTTTAAGGATAGGGGTCAAATTATGAGAACCGCTCAATTTTCTGACCATCACCATATTTGATTTCTGGTATTCCTTGGCTTAAGCAAAAATTTTTAAAATATTAATTAAATTTGTTATTTATGATTTATGAAAATGTCAAAATTTATCCAAAATAATTTTTATTGTTGATGAAAATACATTTTTAAAATTTAGAAATAAACACATTGATTATACTAATTGTATTTCAATGCAACTTTCCTCTAATTTTAATAAATTAGAGTATTTATTAAAAAACTTATTAAAATTAGTGAAAAATATTGTGTCAAAATAATTAAAAACATATTTTTATACAATATTTTTCACGAATTTTCGAACTTGAAGCTTAAAGGTCCTTTATTTCTCCTCTTTTTTATTTTCTTATTTCCGAAGCACAGAGAAATAATAGTAATTGCCAAAAAAATTCGAACTTAAGTGTTGGCCGAATTTCAACATTTTAGAACTCTTTCCTTGAGTTCGAAAAACACATTTTTGGAAAATGTCCATCTGTCTACGGCAAAAATAACTCAAAAAAAACTTTGAGCTAGATGGATGAATTTTGTTATAAAAGTTTGAAACCAAATTTGTAGATTTGAGCAAAATCCGTTCTATAGAAGTCTGACTGTCCAGCTGTTCGAATATAAGTTAGTTTTATAACTACGAAACGTAGAGTGATAGAAGATAAAATTCGGTACACAGATTTAACATATTTGGTTTACAGACGCTTACCAAATTTTTATTGATATTCAATTAGAGGTTAACCGTATGTCGGTATGATATTTCAGAAACATGAACTCCATAACTTTAAAATGCATTGATCTAAATATATCGAAATTGATATGTGACTTTGCGATTTAAATGTAGTTTCATGCTTAATTTTCGGTTTCAGTCGGTTGCGAAGTACATGTCTGAAACTCAAATTTGATTTGCGAATACTATTAATCACATGCTAAGAATTAATCGCCAAAATACCATTAATATTTAAAAAGATTCATTAAAATTGCTTATTTCATACTAAATGTTAGTATTTTTGTTGTTGCTTCTTATGGCAATTTTCATGGATAAGCTCGCTGAGGTTGTCAGCGATTTAAGTCTAATCAGCATCTCTTGTTTTGTAGGCCCAACAATACGACTTTTGCTACTAACTCATCACATTCGCTTGCACAACCTTTTTTACAGGGTGTACACATTTATACACCATACAGATAGAACACACAACACTGCTTCATGTCCCTGCAACTATAACCATCTGATTATTTAAACAATGTAGCATGAAATGGAGAATATTATGAAAGTGACTATTGTTCGACGTCTTACATTTATTGGCTAAAATTCAATAGGGGATTTCAATTTTAAATTAAAGAAAGCAGAAGACAGTGAGCTGTTTGAAATTCAAATGGGAAGTGGCTTTGTCTAATTACGCTAACTATTGGAGAGAAACCGAAGACTTATGCTAGTTTACATAAACAAACTTATAGCTTGTTTGAGATTATAAATTTCTAAAAAATATTGTAAAAATACAACAGAAAAATTAGGGACGAGGACGAAAATGATAATAAAAAAGAAAAACACAAAAAATACAAATAAATGCTATGTACAAACACAAAAATAACAGGAAAAAAAGGTATGGATTTGTAGAGCTACTCTTGTGAATAGTGTTTTTAAAATATAAACAAATTGAAGGGCAACAATGTCATAACCGGGACTCGGACCCGGGACTTCCAGATCAAAGGGAAAACGCGTTACCCTTATGTCAAGAAGCCAGCAAGGTTAATATTTCATAACTATAATACGACAATGTCATGCTAGGCATTTACTTGCACAACATTTTTATTGTAGTATATGGGAGAAGGGTTTTGGGAGACAATTCCAACAAGTTTTTGGAAGCTCTTCTTAATCCACGAACATCATATCTCCATGTCGAAACTCAGTAATTAAGTTGCTACATCTTGTATGTGTGATTAAAAAAATAGCCAAGATGCTAATAGTGATAAAAAATCGTTTAGTTATCTCTCAAATGAGCTAGCAGGTCAAGATCACTTGTTGGATAGCCGCATTCCATGATCAATTTCAATTCGAAATTTTATCTGACTTACGCTAGTTAAGTTGATGTATCATGCCGAAGTTACTGTTTAATCATTAGGGTCATTAATGTCGCGGGAAGTACTTCATGGAAGTAATTGCGACTCATGTGTCTCATTAAATTGAGGCGGTCTATTAAATCTCGACCTTCTGTTAACTCGGTAATGAGCTTTTCGAATCCTGTCCACTACGAATTCATTCAGGGAGAATATATATGACAGCTGTTTGGTATGTGTGAATGAAATATCTCTGTCAGGGGAAAATTCGTCAGTCGTATCGTTTCAAATATTTGAGCGTATATTTAACGGAGGTATCTTTGAGCAAGCGAAGCTAAGGAAATAAAGTTAAAAAGCAAATGTTTTAAAATTAAATTTTGTTAACGGATTCATTCTCATGATAATTATGTTTCGTTTTGTAAAAATAACAAATGCAACGCTTTCTCAAAATCTGCTTATGATAAGCTTAGTTTGTTTCCTATTGTTATGAATTTTGTGTAAATTAGAAGTAAATATTTATGAATTTTGTGTAAATTGGAAGTAAATATTTATGAATTTTGAGTAAATTGGAAGTAAATATTTATGAATTTTATGTAAATTGGAAGTAAATATTTATGAATTTTGAGTAAATTGGAAGTAAATATTTATGAATTTTTGTGTAAATGTAAATATTAGTAAATAGTTTGATTGTATAAAATTAGTTGAAATGGAATCTCGCGTTAACGAGAAAAGACCCTTCTAAGGGGATTTACAACAGAAGATAGCCTTATTGAGGTAGCTACCGGTTTTCACTACACGATAAAATGTAGATGCTGAGAAATATAAATTTGTTCTTAAGGAATGTTGGAGAAATTTCCTGACTTATCGGGCAAGGGCAAGCCGTTTCCGTGTTAGACCCACCCACTTTAGTGGAAGGCTATTTAAAAGCCCTGTTTAAGGTGGAGAATCAGATCAATTTGGAGAACGAGCTATGTTAGTTGTCTTAGCTTGATGAATGTTTTTTCTTTTTGATATGCGTTATATAACTTTACTGTTAAACGAAATCAGCGGATTAAAAAGAGTTAATTAGCTCTGAACTTGTTACTTGTGTTGCGTATATTTAATACATGTTTTCCTGTAAAATATAATCTGTATCTTCGCATTGTTCTTGTGAGAATTTTCGTAACAATATTTCAAAAAAATGGAATATTTGTAATCAAGTTTTATCTGCTTTCTAACAAAATAGAGATCTGAGAATTTTTATAGTCGTTTGTTTTCGTTGATAATATAATATTCCAATTATTATTTCCTCAATTTCATTATTATTTTATTGACTTTTTTTTAATTTAATTTTGCTTTTGTATGAGAGATGGCAACTTTAAAAAATGTTTGCTTGATTTCATTGCGTCTCTACTGTTAATAATAAGAAATGTGTGTCTCTGTAATAGAGTTTTTGCAGGTCACACCGTTTTAACTAGAGTTTCTAAACTCGCTATATACATATATATTCTGGACGGCTAATAAACGCACTTTTGACAGAACTTGTTGAAATTGCAATTAATCATTATCTTAGCGAGATTTTTGTAGCGCGAAAATAATTTTTGCATCATCTTAAAATTAAAACAATGTGCGCACTTACACAAACCTTTACACACACAGGCGCTTGTGAGCGTATTTTTCATGTTTTTTTTTATTCACTTATATATTTTCATCATACTAATTTTTAACGTATTATTTTTGAAGTTTTAAAGTACATTTTTATTGTATACTGATGTGCCCCCCCCAAAAAAAAACTGGTACACGTATCTAATATTGTGTGGAGCACACAGAAGTGCTGCCTTACGGCGTGGCATGGATTCAATTAATTTGTGGAGATATTCTGTAGAGAGTTCACATCAGCCCATAAATTCATGGGAGTGAGAGGTATTGAAGATTTAAGGACAGCACATTGCAAAACATCCCAGATATGACTGATAATGTTCATGGCAGGAGAATTAGGTGGCCAAGAGAGAAAAAGAAATGGCGAAATTATCCTGACCGCGTCGGTCAGAATGTACACAGGACATGAATGCATACAGAGGGTCAAAAAGAATATCAAAGTACCGCTGATCTATCATGGTCGAGTCTACACACACCAACGGTCCTATTTCATGCTAACTGTACACGCCCTTTACCCTCACTGAGCTTTCACAAGCTCGAACAATTCCTTGTAGGCGTGAGGGAACCATGATTTCATAGGATTTTCTCCACACCCTTACACAGCCATCCAAACAATACACTTGGAAACGTGACTTCGCTGACCAGACAACATTTTTCCAATCATTAAGACAATCATCGACAGCTTTAACGAGCCCATGTAAGGGGCTGAGCTTTGTGTCGAGGAGTCACCAATAATATAGAGTTGATTTGTGGCTGCGAAAACCTATATCAATTCGAGTACGTTTCATTTCTGTTTTATTAGAAGGACCCTTTTACCACAGAAAAGCTCGCTTCAGGTAGCTCGACCGTTGAAAGAAATTTATTGTTCGATTGATGATTATCAGATGATGATTATGATCTCAGTCAAACAATAGAACCCACCAATGATTTCATACAAATCAGATTTCTCTGAAGTGCCATGAAATATCTCGAATTGATTCTTTTAGTGAGTGATGGACTTTTTAAAAACTTTCTTGCGGCAATCAAAATATATTAGAGTATACTAAGCCTAATGTGGTGGAAGGACTGACCAGAGAACAAAAAAGCCGGATAGGCCGGAGTTCTATGAACTCATTTATTTGCCCACCAATGCCAGAAGACAAAGTTTTAATACCAAAAACTCACTACTATATTACGTATTTTCTCACCATTGAGAGAAATTCGTCGCTCGATTGCGCAGGTTTCGGAAGATAATGATTATGATCTCAGTCAAAGAATAGAAT
This sequence comes from Argiope argentata, assembly GCA_026289955.1. Lineage (NCBI taxonomy): Eukaryota > Metazoa > Arthropoda > Arachnida > Araneae > Araneidae > Argiope > Argiope argentata. Next base: position 6,815,820 of record JAOUZG010017606.1, on the reverse strand, counting down.
CTACCAATAAATTCATCCAAATCAGATTCCACGTATGAACCATGCCATATCTCGGATTGATTCCTGAAGTGAATGACGGACTTTTAAAAAACTTTCTAAAAGCAATCGAAAATATATTAGAGTGCAGTAAGCCTAATGTGGAAGAAGGATTGACCGGAGAACAAAAAAGCTGGATAGGCTGGAGTTCTATCCACTAATTCCAGAAGAAAAAGTTTTAATACTAAAATTCACTGCTATAATACATATTTTCTCATTTCTTATTGACTACTAAACACTTTATTTGGTCTCGAACCACATAGAATATGAATTTACCACATAGAATATTAATTCTGTACGGATGCAGTTATAATCAGGAACAGCAGCAATAATTATGGTCGGTGACATACTGACGAAAAAATGAGCAATGAACAGAATGCTGCTCTTTTTATGACACAACTTGTATTTTGCACATAACACGTTGATGGATCGCTTCCAATGCTTCACTAATGGTGTTACTACAAGGCTTTGCCTTCCTCCTTTAACTATGATAAAGGAAAATTATATCGGATAGACGCAAACCGGATACTCAGGAGTGTGTTTACTTAATTTTCTTTACATAATTTGCTTATTTTCTATCGTTACCAGGGTAAATGCCTGGTGGTGAGGTCTCGGCTTGTGAGCTATAAGGTATTCAGAATCGAGACCCGATTCCACCGAAGAACCGTCGTGTCCGAGGGGTCTGTTGCAAGTTAAATCCACCAGGGCCAAACGTCCTCCCCCTGGTGAGGTATGGAGGTCCAGTTCAGGTGTCTTCCTCGTCATCTGTCTACATTTCAAAATTACTAGGTCCGTCCCAAAATAGCCTAAGTGTTGCTAACTAAAATAAGCAAAAAATGCACCATTTAAGGATCCATTAATTAAAATCTCTATCAAATGAAGAACAATGATCGGAAATCATAAAATATAGATTTGCATAATAGGGAAATAACATTTAGAACCGTGCGAAAGGAGTTACACTCACGCTCCAAACAATAAATAGCTTCTAAATAAGGATGTCACAAACCAAAACATGACGTTTAGTTGTTGGATTAATTTTTGTAGAGACATTTCATCAAAATTGTTTCTTGATTTTAAAGTGTTGCAACTTTCTCATTCTTGTCTACTTTTTTTATTAATATTACATATTGGTTCGTTAATATTAAAGATTTAATAATTATGAAAAAAAAATAGCGCAATATAAATAGAAGAAGAAAAAAAATGTCATATCAAAATAATGTAGAGGGACATAACTTCATTATGAAGTAGATGAAAATAATAGACAATAAAAACAGTTATTTAATTTTTATCTAATTTTCAAATTACACAAGACGAAACGAACATGGAAATATCCGACTCTTACTTACAATACAATCTAATACCCTAATATAATACCTTGATGTTCATAAGGTAACGCCATCTGTTGTAACAAAAGAGAAGGCAGTAGAATTATCTAACCGCTACAATAAAGGTTTTTTGAATAAGGAACGACAGCACAATAAACAGTCTTTTATTTAATGGCAAATTCTACACATTTATTCTGTGTGTTTGGTTTAAAAATGGACCAATTTGAAATGCCACTTTCGAAAGCATAAATCACATTTTCATTTTGACAAGGGGATAAGGTATATATTCTCTAAGAGGATATAAATATTCTGGAGATATTTTTTTTCTTCTTTTTCTACGGAAAGAAATAATGGAAATGGAGACAGTAGTAATTTCGACCATTTTTCATTTTAAAAGACTAAACTATTAATTTTCTCTCAAGTTACGAAACAGGATGAAAACTCATTACTTTGATGTATGATCGCCATTACATTAAAAAAATCTTTCTTTTTTGAGTTGTTCTACTCTGGCTAACAAATCATAGAGGAATTTCTTTTTATCACATTTATTTCTCCATCGTTTACTCATTTAATATTATAAATGAAATTAAATCATTTTTCAAACTTGTATTGTAAAATAACTTGGAAATACTTTGTTTTAGTAAGTTTTAGAAATCGTTTGATGAAAAGTATTAAAAACCAGCCAGTGTGGTTTCTCTGATACCTTCTCGTACATTCTAAAAAATGTATTTGTGTATTATTAACCACATGCCATTGTGCAAAAAACTATTAACGACAGATCTTTGAGGATTTTTTTTTTGCCAACTCATTGCTGAGATATGGTTAATGTACAAGCATTATTCAAGAAACTGAATTCGTATTTTGAACTTATTGTTTCCAACCAATTAAAATCGAAGTTTGACCCAAAGCCATTATTACAGTAAAAAAATTTCATGCTAAATTTCATTTATTTAAGTAATTATGATTTTGAATTTTTGTGTTTATATGATGTGAAAGCACAGATCCATAGAAAATCAAGTCAACGTTTTTACAGTTGTGATACAATCTATAATTTAAATATTTAATCTGTCTACTAAATTTTATCATTTTATCTCTTTTTTTATCATCTCAGAACATGATATTGATTAGGGAATGAGGTTTATGGCTTAACAAAAATCTGCAGGCGAAAAATTGAAATTTTATTATCTGCACGAGCTTCTCAAAAAATCAGCTTTTAATAACGTGATGTCATCCCCTTTACAAAAGCTCTGATTTTTAAAAAAAATGAAATTAATGACTACAGCAAATAAAACCTAGAATAAGGTCATTTTGGGCAAGTGATTATGTGAAATGAAATAAATAGGAAATGGAACATTTTTTAAAAACAATAAATGCGAGACAAAGTTTTTTTTATGATCGTTTGCAATACTAAAGCCACTCATTCGATGAAACAGTTAAAATGAATAAAAATATAATTTAGTTTGCACGAGCACGGGGTGCTTGGCCGTTCAAGAAATGATGTTCTGACATGATACATTGAAATATGCATGGCAGATTTCATTTTTATCTTTTTTTGTAGTTACCTTGATGAGAGAAATCTACAAATTTTCAGTAGATTATATACAAAATTTCGCACGTCTAGTTTAAAGATATTATTCAGATTTGTGTTGTTATTGGTGTCTATAGGTGGCGAAGAAAACTAATATATCAAATTTGCACTGAATTTTCTTTACCATCTGTATACCCAAAGTTTATAATCCATCAAATATTGCTATCCAAGCAGAAAAATATCCACCAAACAAATAAAATCACAGGCCTTTCAAATGGCAGCTTAGAAAGAAATATGAAAAAGTATTAAATGCGAGTTATCTTTTGAAGAGTGAGTGGGCGATTTCCAGACAGGATTAATAGTCTGAGCCAAGCTGTAATTGAGGTCAGTAACTAATGGCTTTAGTCAGTTCTATAAAATTAGTTGGCACAAATCCTCTGGAAAACTTAATTTTCAATCTCTTTTTTAACGTCTGAAATTTTGTTGAGGATATAGTTTCTAGATTTGTCAGTAATTTGTTGCGCCATTGTTGTAAGTGATGCTCACTCAACAGTATTTTATATATGTATCCTGCTGCTAAAAATGTTAATTGTCTTTAATATATTTTGTTTGTAATAACAATTATTTGTCATTTTAAACCAAATAAATTTAAGTAAATTAGTTTAGTAACACGCCGTTCCTTAAAACATCACTTCGTCTAGTCTAATGCTTTGCCAATCAGTTCAAAATTAAAAAAAAATCATTATCAACGAGTTTGTACCAATTGAAGGTGGCGATACGAAACTGGGAAGCTAGGGCCGGTAACCGAGTAATATGACCATTATACAAAAGTCGACTTCGGTATCGTTGATGCTATCTGGCTTATGAAGCTAGCACCACAGTACTACCCCACCAATGAGTCGACGAAGAGACGAACGATTTTTATAGCACCAAGCGTTATGGCGAGTTGCTGCTTCCTTGCGTCAAGTGAGTCTGACGACTTTGGTTTTGCTTGCTTGCTTGAATCAAGTGCCTCTGACGACTTTGCTTGGGCGAAGTGGGGTTGGCGGCTTTGTTTGTTTGTTTCAAGTGAATTCGGCGACTTTGTTTGTTTTTGCATCGGGTAGATTGAGCCACGACTGTTGCAGGAGGTTGCGTTGCCAAGGTCACCAATGTACCAGTAGAAGGTCAAGGTACGAACCAGTAATGCTAGGACCAGTAGCCAAGTAACATGACTTTGGTATCGTAGATGCTATCTGGCTTATGAAGCTAGCACCACAAGTTCAATGTTCAAAAAAGTCTTTTCTAACAAGTATAATGCTCAAAATAGTTTTAAAATATATTTTGAATGGTGTTCGATTGTGGGTCAGGTACTCTGGCCTGCAAATGGATGGATCGTTCCTTTTAGAGCTGAAATA
>JAOUZG010017606.1:6778934-6811134 GCA_026289955.1 Argiope argentata | reverse complement strand
ATGAATATAATATGTTCTATACAAAGAATTTTTCAAAAATGAGCTAATCAAAGGGTTGGTTTTTTCATTATGCGTAAGTTTTTTGAGTCTCGTTTAAAGAAGTCAACATGCTGTTGAGGGATGGAATGGTATTAGGGTCATGGTTTCGAACATATAGTTATCAGATTTTCTAATGAAAAAAATGTTTAGGGTATTAATCTTTAAAATCTTCTCTTAAAAGATCCTTCGATATTATACTTTCCAAAGACGGATTATAGCAATAACGGTAGTCAATTTTTTTCTATAGGTGGTAATATTTTGAATTAGAATACAGTATTATCTTTATTAATTATATAAAAGGATGTGCGTCTCTGAGTGTATTTGCCCTCAATAGAACAGAATATTTAGCGTAGAGCTAGCAAATTCAGAATACTGAGAAGGATGTAAACCGTGTGGCAAGTGGCTTTTTTAAATTAAAAATTAAACGTGTTGTTGCAAGTGGTTTTTTCCCTAATTAAAATTAAACGTGATGTTGGGTTTTTTCCCTAATATTACGTTATAACCCTAATTTGAGTTTTACACTTTTAAAATAAAAAATGTCTTTTTTAATAATATTAATTTTTGTTGCATGCAAATCTTTTCTAAATTTTGGTGACTTCTTCAGCATAAATTCTTTTTGCTTGATTTTCAACAATAGATTCCATTGAAATTCACGCCTTTTCATTATTTCATCATATATTTAATCGCTTGGATTTCTTTCATAGTTGAACACTGATGCAGAAAAATTAAGTCTATTATATAGCCCGCGCAATTTTCTTGTGGAAAAAGAAAGTGAAGAAATATTACCCAGATAGAAAATATGGAATTTAAATTAAAGTAACTTGGCACTTAAATTTGTTATGACACTATGCCGTCGTTGGTCTTGTCTCCGTTAGTAATGGTCATGAAGTCAATTACGAAAACAGGTATAAGACTATTAAAATAACACAGTTTTAATCCCTTTCCTCTTAAAAATTGTTGAAGAAATCATGTATATGTTGTGAATAAGAAGTTCAATCGTAACACAATTAATCTCTTCGAATATAACGATTCGAATGCCATTGTTTTTCAATAACGATAGTTACATTTTATTGTCATAAGCTCTGTGATTCAAGATTCAATAAAGGCGAACTATCTTTAAATGGGTACTTTCTCAAGGACACTAACTGCATTTAAAGCCTTCAAACATTGTAAAACATTGATAAATTATTCTGAATTTTAAAATTTTAAAATATTGTAAAACATTATATCACTATATTGTATCCTAAAGTATATAGCTTACCGCATTTAGAACCATGTTTCAATTGCACGGTGTTTTGTTGTATTTTTTCAATTATTTGTTGAAGTTTAACGACAACGTAGTCCATTAGATTTGATGGAATCCCACAAATCAGATTTTACTCTAATCTTAATATTAAAAATAATCTTTTTAATGCACACTCTAGATTTACAATTCCGAATAAATTTCGAGTCTTTGAAAGAATATTAACAGATCCAGCTTTAAAGGAATAATTATATTCGCAAACAGAGCTTGTGTTGGAAGCAAGCCGTTCGAGTAGTCATTTTATTTAAATTTAAAGATTTTTTTTTTATGTGAAAGTTAATCTTTCTATCAAGTTTTCTTGAATATTATTTTATTTCGAGATAATTTTTCTCGTTATTCAAAAATGGAAGGAAAGCTGTAGGATTACAAATGGATTACTGTTAAGACTCTAATTAATTTCATCCAAACAATCCTTTTTAATTTCATATCAATTAAGTCTTGATACAACTCTTTTTGAAAGAATGTTTTAATACAGCTTTTTTTTTGTTGATAAAATAAAATACATTTGAACTCATTCAATTTTTTTTTTCAAAAAGAAAAATGAAACATATTTAAACCTTTATATTAACATAAGATGAAAAATGTTTTATCTTAACCTGATAAGATTCCGAATTTATTTATAATTAAAAATATTAAATTTAGTATTACATGTACATAAACTCGAAACAATGATGCAAGTATTATTTTATTTTAATAATGGATAGTTAAAAAAACTTTTTCAATATTTGTAAAGAAGCTAATATATTTTAGAAGTGAATATTAATTTTTAATTCACATATCTTTAAGGATTTTTGTAAAATATATTAGAATAATATTTCAGTGGGGATGTGCTGCCCTCACTTTTTTTCATATTTTTGCTTAAAATTAAGTTGTTATAAGCAGGTGGACGCCGGGGAAGCTCACGGAAGAAGAGAGTGATTGGCGACGGTTGACGAAGAGCTTGGTGCCAGCCAGGTTGGTTTGGAAAAAGGAACAGTCTGGTAGTCGCTGGGTCGCTCTCGGTGTTTTTCGAAGATTCGCGTGCTTGCTCGCTCGGCTATATAAGGGATGGGTTGCCGCAGATTGGAGTTCCTCTCGCAAGAGTAGCGACTCGTTGAGTGAGCTGGTTACTTTTTCCGCTTGTTATTAGTGAGCTGTGTTTACGTTTGCTGTTAACGTTGTATTATTGCGCTCGCTGTGATTTACTGTTTACTGTGCTATACGATAGCTGTTTTACAGTCTGTTTTTATTGTGCATAAGGCTTGCATTTACGCTGTAAGTGACTGTTGACTGCTGGATTGTTTTTATCTGAAGTTTTCCTTTATCAAGTCCTCCTGTAAATACCTGTAAATAAATTTGTTTGTGCTGTCCTCAAGTAAAGTTCATTCAATTCGAACCCGCTACGCTAAAAACGGAACAACGTATTTGGTGTTTACCTTCGTAGTAAAGGAAGAAAATACATTATATAGTTGGGATTTATTCCCATTAATCTATTAAAGCCAAAACTGCAATTTTAAAGTTAAGATTATGAACTGCATTTCCTCTTCTTTGTCTGCACTTTCGAGATATTTTCACTTACACATATCTGATAATCGAAGTTATAGCCTATCTGTTGACGGATTCAGGCCAAAATGAAACCCACATATACAAATTTGAAATAAAATTAATGTTTCGGTTTTCATCTGTCTAATTTGTAGCCTTATTCAGCTATTGTGTTCGCTCTCGTTAAATCACCTCGTGGTCCCAAAGTCCTCTGTTAAATTCTCGTTATATTTCTAATAATAAGAAAAGATTTCAGAGGGGGACTTACCCCTAATGTGTCTTGTCGCTCGGGATTCGGTGGCGTCCAGTAATAAAAGATGACTACCATAGTCTGAAGTTTTCAAATTGATTATTTTCAAACATATATCTACATTGACAATCAAACATATATCTACATGGACAAAGGACACTACACCACTATTATTACAGATGAAAACAAAAACAGATTACGCGGATTCACATTCTTCTTGCTATCTTTTTTTCAAAACCAGTTCTCTGTCCCTCTTTCGTTTTTCCTCCCCGTCCACGTTAGAGGGCGCTCGGGTCGTGCGCTGGCAAGTTGCCAACATCCTCTATATCGAGAGTAATATCACTGGGGGTACTGGGTCAGAGGTGTCGTTCTCTGTTCCAGATCTAAATTACGATCTGAGATGTATGAATGAGTTTGCATGAATGTAGTCCGCCCCCTAAAGTGGGTTGTGACGTGTATGTAGCTAAGTCGTACTCTTAGCCCTAGATGGCGCTACTTGTAAAACAAAGAGACGCATTTCTCAGGCTTAAAATCTGCTGATCGTATCAGCGGAGGCTTGTCCACGGCAAGTGCCATTAATCACAACACAAAAATATTTCCTTTCCAGTCGGTAAAAAAAAAAACTGCTTCCGATGTACATATTATTTTAAGGTTTTATTGCATTCGAGTATTATGAAGGCGATAACAATTTTATCAGAAAATACCAATGACAATTTTGAGAAAGTCATTGGCCTTTTTTTTTCGGATTGAAGAGGGTATAAAAAGTATGTATTCACTAAAGTCTTTGATTCGAATTTTTCAGCCATTATAATTTATTTCTTTTAGAGTAGTTCGCAAACGAAATAACCTCATTAAATAAATTTTTGTTTAGTTAGATCTTTTGGACTCTGAGTAGAAGAAAGAGTTTCCCCAATCGGATCAAAAGACTTGGAATAAAATTTATTTCCTTCGCTAAAATATTTTATTGCTCAACTTAAAAGGGGCAGAGGAAATGAAATAATTTCCGTTGAGAAGTCTTTTATGCATTCTGAACCTTTTACTGTTGCTTTGATTAATGGGGTCATAAATAATTCAAAAGCCATAAAGCAATCGCTACTTTTTTTTTAAAAAAAAGTTTATTCTATCTGTAAACATATTATTGGTTCATTGGAGTTATTACTTTAGGGGTAATAACTCCAATGAACTACAATAACCCCTTTCGATCAGTATACGAGAAAATTAAAAATCCCAAGTGAGCCATATCGTGTTGTGTAAATATAATAAATAAATGAGACGAGGAATTGAATGTAAATTTGTAATAAATTAAACATCATCAACTTTTAAAGAAGCGTATATATATACTGAAGAACCAAAAAACTTGCATACATGCATGCGTATGCAAATAAAGATATATGGAGCCAATCAGAATACGGCGCTGCCTTCGCAAACGCCTATATAAGACAACAAGTGACTGGCACAGATGTTATATTGGCTAGTAAAGACTATCAAACCCGTAATTGCCCAGTTGTTGAAAAAGTAATAAACCCCAAATGCATCTTGTGATCAGGAAGACCATATCGCTGCCTATAGAGGCTGCCCTACATTTCCGAGAAACCAAACGTTAAACCCTCAACTCAATACAAAATCAACTTGCATCTTAATATACTAATGCCAATAACTCCTACTCAACCATGCTCAAAACTAACCTACCCCAGAATGCTCAAAAATAAATAATGTACCCCACCCAACAGAGTTGTCAAGCAACTCACTCTCAGATTTCACCGACACGTTCGATCTATTGAAAGAAAATAAATCTATTTTCCTGAATTCCCCCAATTTAAAATCAGCTATCCAAGAACTAAAAGCAACTGCTGAACCCATGGAAAAATTTCTCATTCTGTTTGAATTTCTGAATTCAACTCCTTAAAATTTTGGTTCAAGTCTTAAATAGTAACTTGTTGTTCTAGCCAATAGCCAATAGGAAACCACCTTTTTTCATCTCCACGCCCACCCACCGATGGTACCTCCGTGAGCTCTCCAGTCCATGTCAGTTCTCTCCTAGGAGCGCTTAAGTCATCTTAGTCGAGCTCAAGGATAAGCCCCTGCCGGGGCTAGGTGCCTTGTCAACCCAACCCCTAGAGGCACATATGTTAGATTGGCTACTGTTGCGACAATGGCAGGTTATAAAGATTTCAGTGAGTTTGAACATGGTCTGATAGTAGGTGCACGAGAGATGGAACCTGGCATCTCCGAGGAAGCGATGAAATGAGGATTTTCCCGTACGACCATTCGGGAACATGCATATCGGAAATTCGGTAAAACATCAAATCTTCGACAAAATTGTGTCCAGAAAAAGATCATGCAAGAGCGAAACCAAGAACAACTGGGGAGATTCATTAAACGTCACAGAAGTGCAACCTTTTCGCTAATTGCTGCAGATTTCATTGCTGGGCTATCAACAAGTGTCAGTGCGCGAACCATTCAATGAAACGTCATCAATATGGGCTTTCGGAGCCAAAAGACCCTTCGTGTAACCTTGATGACAGCACGACACAAAGCTTTACGTTTCGCCTGGGTCCGTTAAACCGACATTGGACTGTTAATGACTGGAAACACGTTACCTGGTCTGACGAGTCTTGTTTCAAATTATCGAGCGGATGTCCTATACGGGTATGGAGACGGGGACAAACTCATGAATCCATGGACTATACATGTCAACAGGAGACTGTTCGTGATGATGGAGCCTCTGTAATGGTGTGGGGCGTGTACAGTTGTCAGTGATATCGGAACCCTGATACATCTAGATGCGAATCTGACATGTGACTCGTACTTAAGTCTCCTGACTGATCACCCTCATCTATTCATGTCCATTGTGCGTTCCAACGGACTCAGGGAATTCCAGCAGGACAATGTTTATACCCTACACTTCCAGAATTACTACTGAGGGGTTCCAAATACACTCTTCTGACTTTAAACACTTCCGCTACCCACCCCTAAATCCCAGGCATGGGCATTATATTATACAGAGAATATCTTGCAACTTTAAGTTCAAAGAAAATCTCCACCCCCTCGTAATCTTACGTATTTATGGACATCCCTGCAGGATTCATGGTGCCAGTTACCTCAAGCACTACACCAGACTTTAGTTGAGCCCATGTCACGTCGTGTTGTGGCACTTATATCTAGTCGTGGGGGCCTTACCCGATATTAAGCAGGCATACGAGTTTTGTTTGACTTGTCAGTGTATTTTCGAAAAGAGCTTTGACTGAAGTTTTTGTATCTATTATTGAAAGAAATTTGTTAACTGTTATTCTGTTATTGGAACATACATTGCGCATGTTTGTTGTAGATATCATTACTTCTAACACTTGAATATGTTTTTAAATCACAGCTATCCTTTTCCAATGAATCTTTTCTGGATTGCTTCCGATAACAGAATAATAGTTGACATAAAGTTACTGTATCGGCAATTCCGATAACTGAATAATAGTCAACACAATTGCTTCATAATTTTCAACAACAGAATAATAACTAACATAAAGTTACTGCATCAGAAATTCTGATAAATGAACAATAGTTAATATGAAATTGCTGCATCAGAAGATCCGATAACAGAATAATAGTTAACATAAAGTTATTGCATTAGTGGTTGTAACCCAGATATACACTAGGGTATTTTCTGAACATTGAAAAAATACTACTAGATACATAATTTCAAATTTTCCTTGACGAGAAATTATAATTTACGACGACCTATAATTTATGAGAAATTATAGCCAAACTCATTTTTTTTGTGATTTTTTGTGATTTTTTCCTAACACTGTTATATACAAGATGTATCTGTTACACATCATGAGATAATTCCAAAGAAGAGATGTAAAAATATTATTTGTGTGCAGTTCAGATGTACAATAAGGAAGTTAAAAAATTGATAAATTTGCATAATGAGTCCTCTTCTGATGTTACTTTTTCTTTAACTCAATTGAATTCAAATATGTGATGCTTAATTTGGATAATACACTTCCCTCCTTCCAATTATTTTTGTACAAGTAAAAACCTTTTCTATTTAAAGCTAGATAAGTTTAGAGTCAATAAAACAGTGAACTCAGAGTTATCATTAATTTCTTTGGTGAGTGATTATTAATTCATCATAAGTTTGTGCTTTTGATGGGAGATTTGTATACAAACATTCAATACTTGAAGTTTTGCGGGAACGGAATTTAACACACATTGATAAGTTGTTTGGTGAATCTTTGTTTTCTTCTTATATTTAAGTGCTTCCTGTGTGAGTCGAGTATGTTATAAAGTATAAGATTTTTTTGATAAAAACCATCTGAAAATTTAAAAAAAAATAAACAGAAAGATCTTACAGACTGTAAACAATGCAAATTAAAAAATAAATTTTCATATAATGAAATTTTCTTAAAAAGAATTTCTGTAAGTTTTTTATGCTAATTTATATGCCGTAAGTTTTTTATTCTGCATTTTTATGCCATAAGTTTTTGATGTCGTGAGTTTTTTTATGTCGCGTTTTGATGCCTTGAGATTTTTATGCTGCGTTTTGATGCCATAAATTTTTTATACTAATGTTTTGGTGCCGTAAGTTTTTGATGCTATTTGATAAGTTTCTAATGCTTCATTAAGATTTGGTGCTTTTATGCTATGTTTTTGATGCTTAGATGTTTTTATGCTGTGTTTTTGATGCTTGGATGTTTTTATGCTGTGTTTTTGATGCTTAGATGCTTTTATGCTATGTTTTTGGTGCTTAAATGCTTTTGATGCAATAAGATTTTTATGCTTTTTAATATGATTCTATATTTTTGTTGTGTTTCGAAAAATGTCGCTTTTTCTTTTGTTAGACTTTTGCAATGTCCTTCTTAAAATAAAATACCAGATAAATTTCTTACTTTCGCTAAAAAGAACTAGTATAGAAAGCAATAATTTGAATAGATAAAACCACAACCGCACCATTGATTTCGTATTCACTTGAAAAATATTTTATTACGTTGTTTTGAAAAGAAATTGATAATAAGTTTACAAAAGCTCAACCATCTTTCAAAATAAAAAACCAAGAAGTTTCGATTGACTACATCTCTATTATAGATTAATCGATGAATTAACAACGAGTATTTGTAGTTATATTATTTTTCAGTCTCCTATTTGTGGATTGTTTGATTTAATATGCTTTGTTTATCTTTTATAACTCTATATTTGATTTCATATCTCAGACTGTTTACTTTCGGTCGCTTGTTTACACTGTTGCTATTATTTTAAAAATCTTTTCTCATTCTCTTTTTTGAAAGAAATGTACTTTGTTTGTATTTGATTTTATATACATTGCTCTTAGTAAATACATTTAAATTACAACAGGTAATATCTTTAAGAGACTTCTTTTAAAAGTTGTTTGAATTTTCATGATTTTATAGATACTGTTTTTAATAAATATCTTTAAACTATAGCACACTGTCATCCCTTTTCGCAGTCATATAACTATACATAGCTGGAATTCGTACAAGCATTTATTAATAGTAGACACCTGAGTATCACAATTTTATTAAATTCTATAATAAAAGAAAAATTAAATCCCGCGGAAGCTATACCAAAATTAATGACTAGTCATTTAAACAATATCATTAGTTACAATCAGATGCTAGTTTTTTCAACCATATCAATAATATTAATTCACTCAAGTCAACCAGTTTTAATAAGCTTGTTGTAAGAACAAAAAAAGGTGTTTTAAATATGCTAAATATAAAAATAGAGTTTGAGGTAGGTTTAGATACGTTTGCAAAATGACAAAACTAATCTATATAAATGAAAATGAATCGCCAAATGTATTGCTAAGTCCAAAACTCAAGAACGGCTCAACCGATTCAGATAATTTTTGTTCAATATCTTCGTTAAGACGCGAGGAAGGTTCTTATAGAAAGAAAAAACAGGAAAATTGCAAGGAAAATGGAAAAAAACGACATTTTTTCTTCTTCCCCATCTCCAAATGAGTAAGACTTCAGTATGTTTTTTCCACGTTAGTAAGATTAGGTTTAATTTGGTTTCGATTCTGTTTAATTTCTTAGTATTTGAAGCATTTAAAATTAAACCTTGTAAATTAATCGATTTTTTTGGGTTCATTTTGCTGAACTTTTCAACAAAAATAAATCAAAACAAAGAAAATTAAAAATTACTAATCTGTATCGCATTACCCAACTGGCGTAGAAAATTTAGACAGGCACAGTGAGTTGTAATTGTGGACAACTATGTTTTCATTTTTATAAAAAAAAATGTGCATTATAATGTTTTAGTTATCTTACTCTCGATTGATAAATAAAATAGATTTAACTTTTTAACATTTGACATTTTAATGAAATAAGAACTTGATATGCGGTTTTGCTTTAGGTACGCACGGTAAATAAATTGATTTTAGATTAGTTGTGTACTTTACCATGCGTACGAAGTAGCTGGTAAAAGTTAGTTTGTTAATAAAATTACCATCGTTTGTGAGGTTAGGGGATCTGTTAAAGTTTTATTTTACTAAAAGTTAACCTTACTAAGTATTAAATCTTTAAACCTGAATGTGGTGGTAGAGAGAGATGGATTTTCAATGGCATGTATGAGGATCATAAGTTTTTGTATAAAATAAAAATTGGAGAAATTGGTACAGTGATTGGGGCAGAAAGCTTATGTAGATATTTTTCCATGAAGTATTATTTTTGAAATTTCTATTAAAAATAAAGGGTGGAAGAGAACGAAAGAATATTGAGGGTATTTTTAGGAATGTCTGAGTTTTCATATGATTTAAAAGTTGTCGAAATAGGACTAGTGGTTGGTGCTCGGGGGACTGACTCAAATTATTTTAAATATTTAGATATTATCGCAATGTATTTAAAATAATATTACTTAGATTTTTATCATATTATTATGCTATAATACTATTATAACATTAAAATAATAAAATTAATAATATTGTCGCAAAAAAAAAGACTGTAGTGATTCACCATGGCTCGATTGGCTGAGCCTTGGACTGTAAATCCTTTGGTCCCTGGTTCGATTCCCGGTTAATGCATTTTATCCAAAAGACTGTAATTTTAATTTAAAATTGATCTTATTACTTCTCTAAAATCGAGATGATTCTAGAACATTCTTTGCCATTCGAGCGAGACGATTCTCGAATGTTCCCCAGATGTATAAAAGCAGAGTTCTTCTCAGTTCTTCCTTCTGTTCTCCAGCGAGTTGCTTGGTGCTAATAAACGCAATTGTTTCTATCTATCCGTGTCTTTAATTGAATCTTCGTGAAGATATTATAATAGTAATAATTAGATTTAATCTTTGGATTGCCGAATTTTTTAATATATAATTTTGAAAAAAATATCTTATGTTGAGAGAATGTAAGTTTCTCAGAGCGGAAAACAGCTATATCTATAACCATGTCGGAGAATCTGCGATTTTTTGTGCGTATTAAATGAAAGTCAATAATTTTATAGGTATAAATAAAACACTTAGCCTTGATGATCTACCCATGAAAAAGTACGCATACAAAGACGTTAATGCAGTTCAAAGTGAAATCTAATTTATTCAAAATAGAATTTTCACTTAAAAATAATTGTATTAGTTATTGCATTAGCAGCACTTAAGTAAATCAGTAACATCTTAGAAAATCATCCATTCACGCTACGAAGAGTTCTGATTGGTCCAAAATGGGATCTAGTAATTTGTTCTAATGTATTACATGGTAATAGCTTTCATTTAGGCATAAAACAATTTCTCGGCGATTTACTGACATGTCTACGAAAAATTCAATTATTTAAAAAATTATTCCAGCCAAAAATGTGCTTTTGGCTCACAAAATTGTAAGAGCCCAAATGGAAATTTGATGTACACAAGCGATAATTGCAGATATTTAAGTGCCTCATTTTTGAAGGTGGATACTCCAAATATAATTCTAAATATATTTCATAAAATTAAGAAAAAAAAGGATTAAAATCTGCTATGCATATTTTACTGTATCATGTCAGAGCATCATTTCATGAACGACGAAGCACCACGTGCTCGTGCAAGTTAAATTGTATTTTTATTAATTTTAATTGTTTCGTTGAATGCGTTACTTTAGTATTGCAAACGATAAAAAAAAACTTGGTCTTGCATTTATGGTTTAGAAAAATATCCCATTTCCTATTTATTTCATTTTTATATCATCACGTGTTCAAAATGACATTTTCCAGGTTTTATTTATTGTTGTGATTAACTTATTTTTTTAAATCAGAGATTTTGCGAATGCAATGGCAGCGCGTTATTAAGATGCTCGTGCAGCGCTGATTATTTAAGATGCTCGTGCAGATAAAAAAAAAACTTGTTTTTCGCCTACGAATTTTTTTGACTCTCATTCCCAAAATAACAACATGTTCTGACATGGTAGTAAAGAAAACCTACCTTTGGACAACTTTCGCTATAATTTATTAAAAAAGTATTAATATTGTGTTCAAAAGAAGTACAATCGTAGATGATGGGACTATCAACAACATAGATTTATTCACAGCTTTCTTTACAAAAGTAAATTATGAACATTTATATGTTTCTTCCCCCCTTTTTGCATTAAAAATGGTATTAAGTACTTTTGTAAAGTCGCAATTCTTAATAAAAATTTAAATTGCAAATACAATCCTTTTCTTCTCAGAATTCCCCTTCAACAAAATAAAGTTCCTTTTATCCCTATATCCCTACAAAAAAAAAGCGGTTCCTTCCGAAAAGGCATCATCAACCAACTTTTATCAGGCAACTTGGATGTTTTTTATTTACCTTTTGGGCCGCATTGTCCCATTTCTGCGTGGGTTTTAGTGCCCTAAATCTGCGTCCAAAAGATCTGCTCCATGCCCACGAGTTTTGTTCCCTGCTTTTCATTTCCGGAGATTGGGCAGATGGAATCTTGGGACAAAGCGTTCGTGGAGCAAATAGGCGGGAATGGATTTAACTCGGGAGACTGAGGAGGGAGATTTCTTTCTTCCTCGGGAGTATTTTTTTTGTTTGTTATTACGTAAGAGGCTAACCGATTTTGATGACGTACCTTAAAGATGGCGTTATGTACTGGTAATACATATGTCCTACACATGCTCTACAGAGCAGATCGTTGGATCTAGAGCTATCAAACTGGGGCATAATTACGTCTGGGTAAGTAGATACTCGCTAAGAAAGGATTTATCAATGTTTTGGTCAAATTTTTAATCAAAGAGTTAGTTTAAATATTAAAGCTTTTCTTTAATTCTTTCGGATTTTATTACAATATAGAATTATTTTTACACACTTTAAAAAAAGAATTTTGAATGGTATTAATCTTATTTTTTTTATAAAATTGTTTACTGATTGAGAAATTTTTAAAGAATATTGTTTAGCATATTTTATGGCAGTAACTTTAATTTTTTTTAGTTATTGGATTTTATGTGCCTGTAAATTAAATTTTGAAAATAAATAATTAAAACGTCAAAATAATGCACAGTCTTTATTGGTGAGTCAGAGGCACCATCGGAGTGCAAAAGGTCAATTAAAAATATTATTTTATTTTAAGTATGTGTATCTCAAAAATACATTATACTACTAAAAAGAAACATTAATGTGAAACTAAGAAAAATAATTATGCAGAGTGTAAAGTATATATAAAATAGATACTTATTTTTCTTTTGAATAATTAGGGAGTTTATAATTTTTGAATAAATATTAGATAAGACTGACTTAAAATAGATTCTCTGCAAATTGCTCGTGCAAGTTAAATTATATTTTTATTCATTTCAACTGTTTCATTGAACGAGCCACTTTAGTATTGCAAACGATCCAAAAAACTTTGTCTCGCATTGATTGTTTAAAAAAAATATCCCATTTCCTATTTATTTCATTTCATATAATCACATGCTCAAAATGATATTTTTCTAGAGTTTATTTGCTGTAGTCATTAACTTATTTTTTTAAATCAGAGCTTTTGTAAATGGGATGGAATCATGTTATTAAAAGATGATTTTTTTGAGGTGCTCGTGCTGATAGAAAAATATCAAATTTTCGACTACGGATTTTTGTTCACTCTCATTTCCTAAATAGCATCATGTTCTGACATGATAAAAAAATTTATTATCTGCATGAGCATCGCAAAAAATCAGCTTTTAATAACACATTGCCATCGCATTTACAAAAGCTCCATTTTTTTAAAAAAAAATAGTTAATGACTACAGCAAATAAAACCCAGAAAAATGTCACTTTGAGCACGTGATTATGTGAAATGAAATAAATCAGAAATCTAATATTTTTTAAAACAATAAATGCGGGACAAAGTTTTTTGGATCGTTTGCAATAATAAAGTAACTCATTCAATGAAACAATTACGATGAATAAAAACATAACTTGATTTACACGAGCACGTGGTGCTTGGCCGTTCAAGAAATGATGTTCTGACGTGATACATTAAAATATGTATAGAAGATTTCATTTTAATCTTTATATAGTTTCGGCCTCATCTCATCAACCGATTTGCGTCAAAATTTATATCTGGTCTATAATTTTGGAGCAAAGGTCATATATAGAATTGATCCTTGTAAATACCGGCGTCCTAACACAGAGGTAGGGCGTCTTCCTCTTGATCTGGGCGTCCCGAGTTCGAATCCCGGTGATACATGGTTGTTCTTCTGTGTACTATCTGTGAGATGTATGAATATGCCCCCCTGTAAAAGGAGGCCGTGCAAGCGGATGTGATGAGTGTCGTACTCTTGGCCCTAGTTGACGCTTTTTCAAAAACAATAGACGCTCATTTGGCTGTCATCATGTGTGTTCGTTTCAAGTGCCGCTAATAAGTAACAATCCATGTAAATAATTACAAATTTAAGAGTTCATTTTCATACATACCAACATATCAACCGAAATCAAAAGGACTGCTTTTGATCCAAATTCGGCAATGAACTGCTGTTTCGATGATACAATATCGAGTACACTTTCGTTCATCTAGCTAGTCACATTGTTGAATTACAATAATCATACACTCAAAGGCGTAGAGTTACGCTTTTGATGTCATATATGGAGTTTCATTTATATATTTAGCCTCGTTTATACGTGATAAGCTTCGCATATACGCTGATAAATAGGCGGAGAGATTGTACAAACATAAACACATGTATTCCCAATTTGATAAAAAGATCTAAACTTCACGTAACAAAATTATACGTTTCAATTTCATGTTAGAAATCCTGTAGAAGCTTTTGAGTTTTTATGTTTCCATGCTCAAGGATGAACAGAAAAACAAACGAACTGAAATCGGTGAAATTTTGTAAAAAAAATGATTCAGCTTTATAATTTGGGAATATTGAATACATATTAAAATATTTATTAAGATTCTTCACAATTGATTTATTTTATTCAAAGTCAGAAGACAGACTAAAAGACAAATATGATTACAAAAAAAAAAAAAAAGAAAAAAAGAAAGAATACTTTTGAAATTCAGGGCTTTTTAAAATAAGATTCAAAACATTCTCGAGAACAATTTTTGATGATTGCAATACATTGCACTTTGTATTCAAGAAAGTAAAAATACTATTCATCGATCATATGCAGTTTTGCACAACAATTTCTGTTCCTAATAATTACATTTTTCCATTTGTTTACCACGGTTCATTAGAAATACCGTCAGATGTTTTCAAAAAATACAATTCAAAATTTTCTCGTCTTCAAAGAAAATAAATGTTTGGAGAATAGAATGCAATTCCATGGTTTCAAGAAAAATAAATAAAAATCCCTTTATAAAGAAAGAACATGACGCCATTTCAAAACACAAGACATCTTTATATTTCCATTATTGACGGAACTACTCTACAAGCGCTGGAATTTTTCATAGTGGAAATTTGGGGAACAAGAAACATAACAACAGTCAGGAAACTAAACATTTTCGAAGGTCGAACGAATCTGGAATACATTTCCATGTTGTTGTTGTTGTTTATATCCTCAGCGGCAATAAAAAAAAGGTTCTTAGGTACTTCTTGGGGGTGGTTGCTTGAAATAAAAATTCAAAACAATGAACACACGAAACAAATAAGCGAAAATATTTCAAAAAAAGTATGGAAAACTCCCATTTCCTCTTTTTATTTTCTGTGGTACAAAAAAAAAAGATATTCTTAGGGTTTTGGGAAATTTTTCATGACTGGAATTCGAAATGAATATAAAAGATAATAATCGTCTGAAGATAAATAAAAAGGAAGCACATGGATACTTTCTTTCATTTTTATGACGAGTACGGAAACTCACGAAATAGAATCATGGCTCACGAACTTTCGAATCATGACCGCTTTATCAAACATTCTAAGGAGTAAAATTTGTGGTGACTGCTCGATTTTTGCTGGATTGGAACTTTAAATTTATTATCATTTATCACTTATTATACCAATAATGGAATGATATTTTTTTATATTTAAAGTGAATAATAATGAACCAAATTTGACATAGTTTATTCGTTTTCATATCTATTTCAGTTATGCTGTAAATCTGTGACAGTAGCTGTCGAAACTGATGACAGTAACTGATAAACTGATGACAGTAGCTGTCTAAACTGATGACAGTAGCTGCCTAAACTGATGACAGTAACTGATAAACTGATGGCAGTAGCTGTCTAAACTGATGACAGTAGCTGTCTAAACTGATGACAATAGCTGATAAACTGATGACAGTAGCTGTCTAAACTGATGACAGTAGCTGATAAACTTATGACAGTAGCTGTCTAAACTGATGACAGTAACTGTCTAAACTAATGAAAAAGTCGCAGATGGTTTTATTTAAAAATGCGATAAGCCAAACTAAATGAACAAATTTGTTAAAAACAAAAATATTGTGAATAACAAAACATAAATATTATTTGATGAAGTTTTTAATAAATCAAAATATTATATTTTCACAAAGTTACAAAAGTTACAAAACTATTAAGATACTTATTAAAATAAAACATTTTGAAAGGTAATATATACGGATTACTTTTCAAGGAGGAATTTCAAGAGTACTTTTCAAAGAATCATTTGCCAAAGAAGATTAAGGAAATTTTCCTTAACTTTAGTTTACTAGCAAGGCTTGATGAGCTGACTAGGGGTGGGCACAAGGTTGAAAATTGAATTCGAGATGACATTTAGTATAATGGTAGTATGCTTTTAGAATGGTCATTCATGAAAGTATTAAAGAACAGTACCCAGCGAATTTTGAGAAAATGCCCTCAAATTTTGAGAATAGCTTATACACTAAATAAATGCCGCTGTTACCGAGATCCAACGGTTAAAAAGTTAATACACTGAGTATCCCAGTAATAAACTAATTCTTCATTTCATTGAAGAGAATAAAAAGAGTAACGTTGTTAGTGATATAGGAGTTCCAGAGATATAAAGATTGTAGGTACAAATAATGAAAGCTTCAAATTTTTTTGATTGCTTTGTTACCGTCATAAGATTTCTAGAATTCGTAAGTTTTGACGTAGCGGTTCTCTTTTAAGTAAGTTTGTCGGCATTCTACTGAAAATAGACTTAACTACGGTCCTAAACTTTAATATGTAACTCCGCATATTTGTTAGTAAAATGTTGCTTTTTTTTGAAAACAAAGCAAAGCAAACAAACAAAAAACAGCCAGTTTCCCTTCTTATATAAACAAAAACTAAAAATTTATACAATTACTTATCTAAACTCCTTCTTCCTTAAACTAACTATGAAACAAATTAAAAGTAGTCCGGCGTTGCATAAAAAATAGTCCAAATTTTCTCATCGCACTATCAGACACTCTCAAGAGTTCTCTGATAGAATTGTGTTGTGATTTATGATATTTTACAAGCCTGCTAACAGTTATTTGTGAGAGATTTAAGCCGAGTGAGTATAACTTGTTTTTTCAGTAGCGCCAACTAGAGCCAAAAGTACGACTTAGCTACTTCATGCGTCACATTCGCTTGCACAATCCCTTTTAACAGGGGGGCACATTCACACCACACAGATAGAGCACAAGAAAAAACATGTCCAAATCGGGACTCGAACTCAGGAAGCTCCAATCATGGGAAGGCACTTTACCCCCTAAACCAGGACACCAGCATTGCATTTATTTCTTTCCTTTTGAAGATTTGAGGTATATGAAAATTGATTATGTATTATGAAGTACGATATAATTGTATTCTAACCTACTTTCGATAAACTCGTAATTTAATTGATGATCTTGTGTCTAATACACTACGGAAAGAGGGAGTGCAGTAGCTTCTGAGGTTATGGATGCCTGAGCACCTGAGAACAGTAGTATGACTTCTAGCTCATATGAGAATGACGCGCACACATTCGCTTGCACAGCCCCTTTTTACAGGAGGGCACATTCATACACCTCACAGATAGTACACAGAATAACAACCATGCCCTAATCGGGACTCGAACCTAGGGTGTTCAAATCACGAGGAAGACGCGCTACCACTGTGTCAGGCCTTAATTTAATTCAATAAGCGAATCACTTACTAAAAACACTACAATTTATTTAGAAATAAAGAAGTTTTTATAGTTCAATCAATGAAAGTAATTTATTTTATTTATCTACTGAAATAGATGTCATACATATATAGGATATATATATATTCCGATATTTGCGTACAGTTTTTTTTTTTTTTAAAAAGAAAATAAGCCACACCTAAAAGTCATTCGCTTTCTTTAATGCCTTAGCATCCCAGGGTTATATATTCGGAGTTTATTTATATCTGGATGTGCCGACGGCCATAAATAATATGAGGCGAAAGTTTTGATGGGGCCCCAGAAAAGCCAATTTTCCCAATACCGGAGTCGACATAAAAGTTTGTCGATCTGCTCACACGACCGCTGTTTACGATAGTCGGTGGAAACTACTCCCTCCAAATTGCATCGCTGCCTTCGAGAAGGATCGCACACACAGAAAAACACGGCTGCGAAGAAACTCATAAATTTCACATTTAGAAACAGGTCACTGCATACGGAAATTGAGAAATAAGATCTCATATTCTAATTTTTCGCTTCGCCGGAATCTTATTTGAATCGCCGTTGGAAGAAGGTGAGAGTGTGCTAGAATATCACATGGATTTGGTTTTGTTCTAAAATAAGAAGTGCGGTTTCGATGCCTTTTTTGAAATGGTGTGGGATAATCGCTGACCAAAAATAGATATCGCAGGACTTTCTTTCGGTGCTCTAAATACAGGTAAAAACCAATTGCCTTTTCTTTCTGTTATAGCGCAAACGATTAAGAACATTATTCTCGCAATTAAACTGATTTATCCCATCGTTGTCTAATTTTGGAATAATGGCAATATTTATTCCTATTTATAGTTTCTATATGTGTCACTAGATGCCACTATAAACCAATCGCGTTAAAGAAACAAAACAAAAGCAAAACAAACAAAGGAAAAAAAATTCATTGATGAAAAAAAATTCTGATAACTAAGAATCTTCTTTAAAAAATTGCTATTAAACAAAAACGAATTAGAATTCGTTTTCAATTATTTTATTTTGATAGAAGTGTTCATTAGAAATTTTTCTTTCTTTGAATATTCAAATGCATTCATCAGTATCGCCATATTATTTTGTGTTCTTACATTTAAAATACATTTAACAAAAGTAGCAAATAATATGTAAAAATCAACTAAAATTATTTACTTGTTAGTGTGTACAATATGAGATTTATATGTTTCTTTGCGATGTATAATTACTTACGAATGAAAATTTACTTAGCATATTCTATTTAACTTACTATTGTTAATATTAAACCTATGCAGTTTTATTGAAGGCATTTTATTTAACTATTAAATTTTAAATACACTCTTTTTTATTATATTAAATATGAAATAATTAAATTTTAGTTATATTTATTCCTACAATTATTGTTTTAATTTTATAATTCTTTTATTACTATAATGATATCTTGAAATAAAGTTTTTTAATGGTTATTCGGTGTCATTGCTTGTATTGAATAAAAATTAATCTACGTATTGCTGATTAAATTTAAAAAAAACTTTTTGTCGTCAAGAATATAGAAACCTGCAAAATTTAAAATTATAGTTTATCAAGAAGTGTGTAAAAAAAGAGTTCGATGTTGTGACTGAAAACATAATAAAAATCTAGATAAAAGAGTATTGAAAAAACTAACTTATTACTTAGTAAAGCTAATTTGTATAAATTTTATTCTTAAAATCTCCCAACATTTAAAATTAATCGTGAATGAAGAAATTTTTTTTTGTTTACGATTCTCATGGTGAGAAATGTTACGCATTCATTTTTCGGAAACAATTTATAAATAAATAGCATTAACAATTAGAACGCGATTGTTTTAGACATTATGAAATAAATAAAATTTTAATCTTTTATACATTAGAATATGAATATTTTGAACCAGATGGGACTAAAAAAATTCGAATGATTTAAAAGTTCTAATTAAATAAGGACGGGTTTTGTTAGCATTGAGGGGACTCGGTACAAAAATATTTTTTTCCCACAATTTCTAGTAAAATTATTAACTTTTGTGATAGGTAAATGTCAATTGTGTATAAAACGAAATTTCTAAAATATTTTTCAAATTCCAATTTTACAAATTTAAATATTTTAACTTTTTAAAAAAAATTGAGCATTTTTTAAAAATGCTTCTTCTTCTGCAATTTTCAAAATATGTTCCTCAAATTTTTTTGAGGGGGACCTAACAATGCATGTGACAAAAATAGGGATCCGTTTTTTGATATTTATATTAGTTTGTGAGAAAAAAAAATGTTTTACAAAATTTTGTGAAATTTTTTGGAAAATATCAGAATTTTTCACTTTGAACATTTTTAGAAAAAAATCTAATCAAAATTTTAACAAATCGATCCCTAATTCTATTAAGCATACATTTAAGAGTGAGCAGAAAAAAATTCATGCAATTACAATAAAATGTGATTGACTTTTAGCGTTTTGTAGCAGACAAAATTTTGAAAAAAGGCAAACTGAGAAAAACAGCTTTAAAGTTTTCAACACAATAAAATTATAATATAAACAGCTCATATGCAGTTAGATTTTTTTCAGAACAAATATATGGCATTTGTAAGTGTTAAGGTACCAATTTTATTAATTTACATTATTATCATATTTATTAATGACCATTACCATATATAGGAATTATCAAAAAATTAAGGAAAAAATTATAAAATGATCACTTGTTTTTAATTCAATAAATTTTTAAGTAAAAATATTTATAAAATGTTCTGCAGTTCTGTTTATCATATAAGCAATACTATACAGTAACAACTCAAGGCCATTTAATTAAAATTTAAATGAATTCAGCCATTTTGAAGTAGGTAAATTTTATAGACAATGCATGCCATAAAAAACATATGTACAAAAATTTTCACTATGAAATAGTTTATATAGATACATAATATTTTAAATAATATATTATATTTCAAACATAATTCTATAAAAGCTTTGTGTTAATCTGAGACATATAGATGAAATAATCAAATCTTAATGAACATAAGCAGTAACGACATATTTGAAAATGACCAAAAAAATGTACAAAGAATTTATATAGCTAATATGGTGTATTATTATTCATAACAAGGGAATGGGATTTCCTTTTAACGCGAAGTATTTTCGAAACCAGATAAAAAGTAGGTAAGGAATAAATAAATTTTGTCTTGAAAAAGACAGTTTTGCTTTCAAAGTGATTATAATATAACCAAAGGTAAATTCAATAAAAAACCTCAACGAAAGCAGTAAAACTATAAATAAACAGGGATTTACTGTTACTGTTTCAAACTTTGCCTCTTTTTATTTGATAGGGAAAAAGAGGGACTTGGCTTGGCTACTCTCACATGAAATAAGTCTGATGTAAACACAGGAAGTGGGCATGCCAGCTGATATCGCGTTAAGCAAAATAGCTCTATATCTCATTAAATACTTGTCGGATTGTTTTAAAATTTTTAAAATAACAAGTCAAATGTTCAAGGATCATTATTCACTAAAAATCAGAAAATCGACATTTTCTTCGATTTTCCGAAATTTTGAGGTACCGAGTCCCCTTAAGTAAATAGGAAATTCAAGGATTCTAGAAATTAAAATTATTACAAAATTCTATTCAAAGGAGTTGAAATAACTGTATTTCTTATTAATTAAATAAAAAATATTTACATTATACTAATTACTCACACACACACTTTTCTTCTGGAAGATTAACACAATTAATTAACCCTTCTTTGCATGATGATGGAAATTTCCATCATAATATTTAGTCAACAAAAGAAGGTACTCAAAACCCTTGTACTGTAAATTTGTTGTTGCTGGCAGCTTTTTAAGCGACTATTGCGTACAAAAAAACGCAGTTGTCAAAAAATAGCAAACGTCACTGTCAATTACCAGGCCTACAACTTGTCATTCCGCTGTTTGTTGTGACTGGAAGAAATGAGCGAGATTTTAAATTGTTTTATGGAAATTAATTAATTATTAGTAATTATTAATTAATTAAATTATCATACAGAATAGAGAATATTTAGTAAAGAATATTTATTCATTTATTTAGTACTGAGCTAAATATGTGACAATGCATGATAATGTAAATTTCCATTATATTGTTTTTTACATAATACATATTTTTATTTACACCAAGAAGTTTTTTAAATATTTTTCCTTTAATCTAGAGCATTAATTACATAACCCTGATTTTTTTTTAAAAAAAAGAAAAAATCATGCAAAGAAGGGTTAAAACATTATTGAATTACATTCCTTTATTTTGGAGTGCAATCATTATCGCTTGTATACAGACAGACAGAGAGACAGAGACACCAGAGAAAAAGAGATTAAACGCTATACTGAATTTTTACTAACTTGTATTCTTTTTCTCTTCAGATAAAGCTTAAATTATTTAAATAAATTTTAACTAAAATCGAAAACAATAAGTTACTATATTTATGAAATTACTGAAGTTGAATTAAAGACTTTCTAATTTTGTAATTATCTTGGTGCATTTTAATTTTGATTTTTTTTATATTTCTAATTGAATTTTAAAAATTTCACCTTCCCTTCTACAACATATATTGATTGTATCCATAATCGACACTAAATTAATTTCTAGTTTATTGATATTTAAATGTAAATATCAGAAAACAGGTCTAACCATCCGGTTGAATTAAAATTTTAAAACAAAATGCAAAAGAACATGAGAACCAAACATGTCTTTGAATTCAGTATAGAATAGAAATCATATACTTCTCCAGTTAATCGAGAAATCAACTCCCTAGTAGCACACAGATATTGTGCAATATTGTATGACTTTGTTCAATATTCACAATATTTTTTAATATTGAAGAATATTGTTTAATATCATACATAATATCGCACAATATTGTATAATATAGTGCAACAGACTGTGCATCGTGGGAGTAGCACACAAACATTGTACAATATTGACCAATATTCGCAATATTGTTTAATATTGTGGAATATTGTTTAATATTATATAATGTCGCACAGTATTGTACAATATTATGCTACAGGATGTGCTACCTGGGCTGTAGTTTATCTCGTATCGAAATTTATTTCTTAAGTCGTAAACTTTTTATATTATTAAAGGCATTTGCAGCGGAGAATAATAAAGTAAAGGCAAATACTATGAAATAATATGATTGGTTGATGATTTATATTTTCTACGGAAGGAGTAGTTCAGGAAACGTTTCGATTTGACGTCAATAACATGGGAGAGTGAGTTTGTCCTGATTGATAAAAATGCCAGAGGGCGTAAGAAATCTGAGAGGAAATGAAAATATGTGAATCTTTTTAAATTCGGAGAACTGTTAAATTAGTGAATTTTATTTAATTTGTTACGTTTAGCTCTAAAACGAATAATCCTTAATTATTTGTAAGATATTTTTCTATAACAAAAACAACAAAAGTCTTTGGTTATAAACTCACTGTAATGGTGCCAAAAACGTTTTATTCATAGATAAGCAAACTGAGAGGTATGTTATCGGATCAAAATTAAAAATAAAAGAATTCACTTGACGTAATAATTAATGAAAAATGAAACTAATTATGTCATCCAACGTCTTTTTTTCTAATCTAATATTAACACCTTTCACTTCTCTTGTGACATCGTGATTTTTTTAACGTGTGTATTAATTTTTATATTTTGTGTTAGATTAAGCGAACAAGAGGAGATTTTAACATTCAAACTTTTCTTACTAGCTTGGATCGAGCTCTTTCCGCCTTTACCACCGAAGGAGAATGAACTTAATTTCTAATTTCTCTACGTGCCGTGGTGCTTTCTTGAATGAAATACACTGATGAATTTTATTCAGTAAATGAAACTACCATACTTTTTCTGCTGTCAGGTAAACATAATTACTTATTACATTATTGAATTACATACCTTTATTTAAAGTACATTATCACTTGTTCTAAGTATAACAGTAAAATAGTTAACTAAAATAAATTTCCAGAGATTAAAAAAGAATATATGTGTTAGGGAATTGATTTTATAAATGGGAGTGCAAAAACGTTAAATTTATCAAATTAGAATTAGTTTTTTTTAAACTGTGAAAAAATCTAACACAACTCATTTCATTTTTTTATTCTATGATAGCCAAGGTTTTTCATAGAAATTTTTAAATTATATATCGTCTGCGTTTAAATTTTTCTTTTAGAGTTTTAGTATTTTATAAAGTTTATTCATCAATGAAAAAATATAATACAACTCATTCCATTTTTTAAATCCATAATAAGAAGCATTCTGATAGAAATTGTTAAATAGTTAATCGTCTGAGTCAAACCTTTCTTTTAGAGCTCTAATGTATTCAGCTATGAAAAAAATATAACACAATTCATTCCATTCATAATAAGAATGCTTCTGACAGAAATTATTAAATTGTAAATCGTCTGCGTCTAAGCCTTTCTTTTAAAGTTCTAGTGTATTCAGCTAATGAAAAAAATATATAACACAACTCATTCTTTATTGTTTTATTCATAATAAGAATGCTTCTGACAAAAATTATTAAATTGTAAATCGTCTGCGTTTAAACATTTCTTTTAGAGTTCTAGAATTTTATGAAGCGTTATAGAATTCTGTCTTCATTCTTGTTCTAATTATTGACAACTTAGTAGTAGTTCTAATTATTGACGCATATGTAGAAATAAATAATAGCGTTTGGGATGAAACGAAGTTTGTTATTCCAATCAGTTTATATATGATAGAACTGAGACTTACAACAAGATTAAATCTTTTCAAATTCCGCTAAATATATCATTTCCTAAAGGTCTGCTTGAAAAGAGCTTATAGATTATGACGCACGTCGATAAATGATGAGCCAATAATGGCGAGTAGAAGATGCGTCATAAGTTATTTTGACGTCTATTTTTGTCACTTATTTCAGAACGATATCTTTTTCAGCTTTGATACCGGAAACTGACGTCAAAGTTTTCCGGAAACAAAAAGAGTGTAATTTAAAATCAGAAAGAAAAGATAAATACAAGCTAAGAGTTAGGCGTAAATATCGATGAAATACATCCATTGTTTTTAATGCAGGCTTAGCAATAATTTTAAAGCATTCTTTACGAGAAGGCAAGAAAAAAATGTAAGAAATAAGAAGTTTAGATTTCTTTAGTTGGATTTTATTGATTTTGATTACTTGATAATATTAAAAAAAGGTGGAATTTACTTTCGAAACAAAGCATAATTATTATATTTATTTACGTATGCGTTGTCACTCTTATGTAAAGAAAAACAATAAGTGTATTTGTTCGCATGAAAGGTTCTGTGACTATAAGTAGAAATAACTTTTTCAAAACTTGCAATAATAGGACAAAAAAATTCTGTATTGCCAATAAACGTCAAAATTATGAAATAAAAAATAATATAGGCAAGCCATTTGCTGACTACGTCATTTTTGATATTTATAAAGGAGAAATAGTGTTTTTCTCATTATCACAATTTTAGTTTTAAAAATACCTAATTTAATGAAAACTTTATTTTAAGAGGATATTTTTGCTTATTTTTAGTGTCAATATTATTTCACGAAACAAAATTACTAATTTGTGACACATGATTAGTAAAGCAAATATTCTCATGCCATATTGATAATACTAATTTATTAATGTCAATCAGCTCTGATGAGCTATATCTTTAGACATCAAATGAAGTGTTATATTAAATAATATTTACATAACAAACAGAAAGCAAGCGGACTGATTAATTATGTTTTTGAAATGGCAAAATTAATTGGCGAAATATATTAAGTTATTGAGGCTGGGAACTATAACAGGTTTCATTTTCAGCTGTCTCATTTTGCATGCTTTCGGTATTAATAAAATAATTTACATTTTTTCGGAACTTAATTACCAGTTAATCGATTAGTTTTGATTCTAAATCTGTGTTTATTGGAAGTAAATTTTGAGAAAGAATTTGTTGTAATTTTCTGTATTTTAGTTATGAATAATAAATTAAAGGTAAAAAATGTAAATAACGATATAAATACTTTTAAAAACACATTTTTATTAATTTCACAAGAAAGAATTATCAAAAATTTTAAGAAATCAAAATAAATTTTTATCATAAGCAAAAAAAATTTCATTGTATATCATTAGAAAGATCTGTTTAAATGTTTATAAAAAATTAAAATATGTTATAAATGAAATAATAATATTTGATTTCTAGTTCTTCTCTTAGAATTTTAAGCATTTCCTTTTTAAATTTGCACTTTTCATAAAAAATAGTAAAAAAAATTAAAATG
Organism: Argiope argentata; assembly: GCA_026289955.1. Taxonomy (NCBI): domain Eukaryota; kingdom Metazoa; phylum Arthropoda; class Arachnida; order Araneae; family Araneidae; genus Argiope; species Argiope argentata. Next base: position 6,785,313 of record JAOUZG010017606.1, on the reverse strand, counting down.
AAATATGCTATGCATGTTTCAATGTATCATGTCAGAATAGCATTTCTTGAACGGCCAAGCACCACGCGCTCGTGCAAGTTAAATCATATTTTTATTCTTTTTAATTGTTTCATTGAATGAGTCACTTTAGTATTGCAAGAGATCCAAAAAAAAAAAAAACTTTGTCTCGCATTTATTGTTTTAAAAAATTATCACATTTCCTATTTATTGCAATTCGTATTTTGAGATGCTCGTTCAGACAATAAAATTTCGATTTTTTGCCTACGGATTTTTGCTGAGCCACAAACCTCATTCTCAAATCAATATCATGTTCTGACATGATAAAAAATCCTTTGTAAGTTATGTTCTTAAAAGTTTTATAATTAGCTTATATGAAAAAATTACTATTTGTAAGAAGTTTATGAAATCAAAAATAGTTATAGTTGGAAAGTCAATTTTTTTAAAAAGGCGCTGTCAAGGTGTTAATATAACATTGAAAATTTTGAGATCTCTCTCTCTCTCCTTTTACTGTAAAATATGATATAAACTAACCAAAATTTCTACATCATTAACTTGCAACAAAATCTTCTCACCGAATTTCAATATTAATGCGTATTAAATGATAAAATAAAGGATTTTTTTTAGATTTCTGAAAAGTTTTTGCAGCATAAGTCTCTTTTTGCAATTTCATTCTGATTTCTATAATAAAGAATAGGAAAAAGTGTGAAAGTCTACTGTTTCTAATTCTAAGATTTTCTAAGATTTATATTCCAGTTCGATCAAACTACGAATTATCTTAGATTTCTCAGAAAAATTTATACATAATGGTTCTCGAATACGTAATTTTATTCATCAAATATTCTTGTTCTGTTTTTTTTGAAGGGGGAATATTTCTGAATTTTTTTCATTGTTTTCGCTTACTGTAGATTCGTAATTGGAAGACTGGAATGTGAAAGAAAAAAATAAGTCAGTATGCTTATTTTTATCTAATTTGTACTTATTTTTACGAATTCTTTTGTATTCTATAACCTAGAACGCTGCAGATGCAAATTTCGAATTTTCTGACTTGCTCTGGTTTATTCTTTTTTTTTAATCAGATTTATTTGTAGAAAATTTTACCTTCACTAATAGAACGGTTTCACCTTTCTATCGAACATTCTTTTAATTTCGTGAACACTTCGAAAGAATTTCGATTCTAATTCTTTACCTTTTTTTTTATTTTTCTGCAGTTTTTATTTATTTTTAGTTTTTCATTCTTTCATTTCAGTTCAATTTTCGAAGCTGGAATGTTTCTCCCTGAGAGTAAAATGAATTTTTATTGCATTATTTGCATTACCGTAATTAGAATGGTGTTTAGTTGGCTCGCCATTAATTTTTTTGTAGTAAAAGCTTGCATTTATAATACAAACGAATTTGCATTTACTTTAATAAAAATATAATCTTTTTTTTTTGCTCAAAAATTTTATATACCCTTTTCCTAATTTCGTCTGGCTGGAGTAGTTCTTTCGCATTTATATAGCAGTACAGTTAATTACTGTACATCTGAGGATAATTTAACTACTTTTAAATTCATTATTTTTAACTACTTCTCATTACTTTAACTAATTATAATTATTTTAATTAATTTTGTTACTTTAATTACATTTAAACCTTATAATCATACTGCTGAGGATAATAACTGCTTCTGAATATAATGAATTAGAGCTTCTAAAACACTCAGTTTCAGAAAAAAAAGACGATAATTGTGCCATTTTATTTTGGAAATGAAAAAAAAAAATTAAATTAAGAAAATAAAGTGTTACAAATCTCATATGGATCTATTTACATCGTAATTTATTATGTGCTTAAAATAAGTCAGATGCCATTAATATGTGGATGAAATTCTACATAAATGTACTTTGCATTTTGCTTCTACAGTAATTTAAATTCTAACATTTTGTAATTAGGAGAAGAATTCGTACTCCTCCTCTACAAAAATGAGATTATGGAAATAAAAAAAAACTATCCAATTTAAGTTATCTTTTTCTTTCAATCTGCTATTTGAATATAGTACCCTTCTTCGGGCATTTTGAAATCAGAATCAAACATTTATTTGCGAATTTTGCATTGCGATTGAAATAAAAATTTTTTCTGCTGTGCCGTGTTTTTTGTTTCTGTAGAATTCGGATTGCCACACCATTTATTTTATTGTTATTTGATTATATCTCCCACTGGAGGGCATCTCGTCATTGATGATGAGAAACTCCAGCCTTGGTGTAACACTTCTGACCAATTTTCTGCGATCTGGTGTGTACACAAAAAGGTAGGCTCGCCCCCTCTCCAGGGCCCGACTTAGCCTAGCTGGGGCCCGGGGAAAAACTTCTTTGGTTCCCTCTCTGCTTCACTATTTCAGTAATGAATAACATTAAAAAGGATACGTAAAATATAATTTTTATTCGAAATGGGGGATCCACTTATGTAGGGGCCTGGGGCAACTGTCCCTTTGTCAGGTCCTGCTCCTCCGATCGATGGCGGAACCTACTTCCTAAGAAAAAATAATTTACAGGAGGGATATGATTGGGATACCTGACGGGGTACCTAGCTCCAGCAGGGTCTTAACCCCGGTAGTGGCAAGGACATGACGGTCAATATTTTGCCTTGGTCATCTCCGTAGAGCGCTGATGGGGACTAAATTTCATGATCGCAGAAGCGTAACTGAGTTGAACTGGAGAAGCTAGGAGAGCGGATGAGTAGGGGAAGTGGTGACCAATTAGAATGGAACCGTCTGTTAGGGAGTAAGTAGAGGGGTACTTCAATCGGTGTACGTAGGATAGTGATTTGTTGTTGTTACGTATAGCACTTGCCATGGACAAGCCCCGCTGATACATCAGCAGATTTTAAGCTGGAAATATACGTCTCTTGTTTTACAAGTAACGCCATCTAGGGCCAAGAGTGCGACTTAGCTACACACACGTCACAACCCTTTTTAGGGGGTGGACTACATTCATGCAAATTCATTCATCTCAGATCGTAATTTAGACCTGGACAGGGAACTATCATCCCTGGCCCTGTACCCCCAGCGATATTACTCTCGATGTGGAGGACTTTGCGACCACGAATAGATTTAACGAGTGCCAATCACCACACACTCGGGGATTCTTTTGGCCGGTGAGTTTCGAACCCGTAACCTAAGGAGTACGAGTCCAACGCCCTACCAACCAGGCCATCCCTGCCTCAGGATAGGGATAACAAGTCTAATGCTGGGTCTTGGGAGCTGAATAATCTCTTGTTCGTTGTCCTCTAATCAGAGAGCAGGGAAATTGTAGTGGGTGGGAGTACTGGGGGACTTCCTTCTATGAGAGCGTTCAGGATGATAAGTTTCGTCTCTTCTATAAATTCAAATTTAAACTTAATTCTTATATTCAATTCCAAATTTACCTTGTCTTAAACACTTCAGTAATTCTACCAGCTCCAAAAGTAAAATCTACCCCTTAGGTTGCATAACTCCACGACCCTCACCTCTCAATAGAAAATCAGAATCTATCCTGACTCCAGCCACCTGAAGGCAAAAACGAAGCGCTCCAGTCATGACTGGGGATAAGCCCCTGCCGGCGCTAGGTGCCCCATGAACCAAACCATTAGTTTCATCTCTTCTAAGTCGATTTTTTTCTTTGCTAATTTAGCTGATTTAATTAATCCGGGAATTCAAAGATTTGTACAGTGGCCGATGAGGGCCCTTAGGACTCAACCACAGTTCCCGTCAGGGTTGCTGTTGAGATGGTCCGGTCACTCAGATTTTTCAATGGTCGGTTTAAGGTTACTTGATTATATATAAAGTTGTAAATTTATTTTCGTTCAGAAAAATTATTAAACAAGCATTATTTAATTGATTTGATTACTTTTAACTAAGAATAATACACAAGAATTGTATATGATTTTTTCGAGCTTAAAGCTCCGCTGATAAGCCTATAAAAATTTAAATGGGAGTCAACCTCAATAAAGGACAATTAATAAAAAAATGAAATCTACGGTCGCAAATTTCAAGTTATCATGTGAGAATATTATTATTTTTAAGTGATTATTTGTCTTAATTAATTGAAGTCATCAACCAATTTAAATCGGTTTGAAAAAATTAAGAGACATTTCACACTCTCTCTCTCTCTCATGATAATTTTTTAAACATTCATTTTTAATTTTTCTTCTGACACGGTTTTGGAGCTTGATCAATTTTAAGATTAAAAAAACTAGTATTATTGAATTCGTCGAAATTACTGGAAGCTATTGTACTTGTGGAAAAATCCAATGAACGTAATGCAGATTGATATTAAAATTATATTCTGATATTTACAGTATTTTGAGAAATACAATGAGTAAGGATGCGCTAATAATATGATTAAAGTATAAATATAAGTCGCGTTTTACGAAATTGCGGTAGTTAAAACTGAAAGAGAATTAAAAAAAAAGAGCACCAAACGATAATCTTCTGAGCTTGAGATTAATTATTTAAAAGTAAGAAATCGTAAACAAACTGGAAGATGACGTCAAACAACAAATATAAAGCAATTGATATTAAATTTAATCAAATTTAATTAAATAGCTGAAACAATACTGGCAAAACAAACCTCAAATATCATGGGGCAGGTGACTCTCTATCTACCAATGAAAAAACGAATATTTCTTGTCTTCACATTTTGGAGACACAAAAACCTTCTAAGCAAAAGAACATCATGTTCTCACATAATAAGAAAGGCCAACGGTTATCTTATATTTTATATAACTTAATAAAAATGTTCGGACATCAATTGTGGTTTAACTTCAAGGTTTTTCAGTAGAATTTATTCTATGGTTTTCAACTAAATGCAGTAACACAAAGAAACATAATTTTTTTTGCATATTTGTGAGCATTCTTTGATTACTTAATGCACCAGGACGAATTGTCTCCAAACAGTCCTCTAGCTCAGCACTGAAAAGCGAGGTGTAGATATTAATGTATTTAATGAAGAGAAACCCTGAACCACATTCCAGAAGGCCGAGAGACCTGTCGCCAAATTCATTTACTGCCCTATTCGATTCGTTCCCATTAATCCAAACTCAAGATTTAATTATTGGAAGCTGCTTCTCTACTGATGGATTTAATTACATAACAGAGGCATTATTTGATCAAATTTTCTTTTCAGAGACGAGCTCCTAGCGGGTATCATTACTAAGTTATTCAATACCACATTTGGGTCTTCCATACGCAGCAAGGAATAGTACACTTTTTTGGAAGTTGGAAACACTAGATTGGAAAATCTCAATATCTAGTGAAATAAATTAATCAGAAATATTCCACCTGAACTTTTTTGCACATTCGTTTTAAATATTGCTGTCTTCCTAGCTCTGTATAAAAATGTGGATCTTGGACATATCCGTGAATTTCACGAATGTTCAGTTTTTTTTTCTTCAGTCCTTTATAATAGAGTTCTGTGAATTTAAATTCACAACAAACAAGTAATATATATTTTTTAAAAAAATTAATTCTTATTTAAATTAACCAAGAGGGAATTTTCACCACCAATCGAGGCAACTCCAATGCGTAAATTTTCTACGCCAGTTGGGGTAAGGCAATACAGAATAGTAATTTTGAATTTCCTTTATTCCGTTTTATTTTAATTCAAAAGTGCTTCAAAATGAATCTGAAAAATAAATTAATTAACAATTTTTATTTTTTAAAGCATCATTTAAAAACAAATGCAATTTTTTAAATGTCTTTTAAAGGAAAATAAAAACAATCGTTTGAAATAATCAGTCGAAAACATGTTAAGTTTAATCTCATTAGTTTGGTGAAAAAACAAACTGAAGCTTTATTCATTTGGTGGTGGGAAAAATAGATATTTTTGGCGGGAAAGTTAGTTTTTAATTAATTGGAAGTTAACCAAATTAATCAATTGATATTTGAAATATCTGTTATAACATCAAGTGCCATCCACTACAAGTTTTAAAAAATGTATTTGAACTTGATTGAAGGAATAAAAAATATTTTATTAACAATTGAAAAATTAAACGTATGTAAGAACAAAGATAAAAGCAATTTTATTAGAGATGCATTACGAATTGCAATTTTAATTATTACAGTAAAAGGTACACAAATGTATTTAGAGAGCGCGTTTGCTCCTATTCCTAAAAACATAGTGGAACATAGATGAATCAAAAACATAAGAATTTTGAGAATAATTCTTAAAATATGATGCATCTCTTATACTTTGTGACGTGGAATTTTTCAGGTCACAGAAAGTTTAATTTTTTAGACAAGAGTCAAACCCTTTATAGAAAAAAGTTCCATCTTTTAATGGTATACCTGCCTTATGGTGACCCTTGAGAAAGTCATCAGGCCGGATTTCTTTTTTTATTATTATTTTCTTTAGTTTCTTTCCTATATATA
>JAOUZG010017606.1:6719185-6765133 GCA_026289955.1 Argiope argentata | reverse complement strand
ACACACACACACACACACACACACACACACACCCACACACACACACACACACACACACACACACACACACACACACACACACACACACACACCAGGGAAAACCGTCGTGGCTAAGTGTCGGACATGCATTGAATTATTATACACTACATTACACATTGAATTGATATACACTTTATATACACTACTTACATTCTATGGCCTTTAAGAGGGCTCATTTCTAAGAGGAATATTGTCTTAATATTAGGTAATTGAGAAAAACATTAGCTAAGAAATTAAATCAGACTTTTTAGAATACATTTCTGAGTATTATAGTTTTATTTTTTAAACTTTTTATTTAAATTAAATTTTTAATTAATTTTAATTATTTTTAATTTTAAATATAGAATTTGAAACAATTTTTTTTTCTTCAAATTAACAACAAGTACTTTTATGAATATACATTCACTAAAAGATACTGCTTAACTGATAATTAACCTCTGAAAAATCGAAATAGTACGTTTTCACTTAGAATATACAAGCGCAAAATTTTTTTGGTTCCTAATAGTTAGGAGTAATTTTAACAAATCAAAACAAATCGCACAATATGAATTTTTAATTTCTTTGTCGAGTTGCATATCTTAGACCTATTCAAAAATCTCATAAACATATTCTCGACGAAGAGATATTGAATGTTATTCTCTCTTTTTATAAATTTATATAAAAAAAATTCGATAAATTAGAGGGATAAATTTTGTTTAACTGATCCAAACACCAGTATGGGTATAATTCTAGTATACGGTACTCCTTGATTTGGCGACTTTATACCGAGAAGCCGTGACATCATTTCTGCCACGGACGCTCTTTGTTGCTGGATGCATAAGCTATGGTTTCTGTTGAATTCGTGAAAGCATCGTTTTTGCCTTGGCAACATTTTTCAAAATGGTGCCAAAGGGGTACTGTATACTAGGATTTAACCCTAGTATGTACTGATATTGCGGATTTTTGTCGAAATCTTGACCAACACTATAAATAAGTAACGTGTCTGTTGGTCCATATATAATTGAATAATATAAATCAAAAATGCAATCAACCGAATAATAGTAAGATATTTAATAAGCAATCTTAACATCAAAGTTATGGATGGCTCTCAAATTAATCTTGATAAGTTTTATAAGTGTGCGGTGCCATCCAACAGAGTTATTCATCAGATGTCTGCAAACTTTCATTCCTGCTTTCAACAGAATAGCTATAACAGGATTTATTGATAAACGATTTCATTTTCATTTCATGTTTCATTCTTCATGTAGTTTCTCATCCATACTTTTAAAATTATGATAGTTTTTAATCCTTTTGTGTGGGAAATATTTTTTAATAGTTCCACAGTCCAGATTTCCTTCATTTCACGGAAACTCATTTTTCATTTCCGAATTGGAAAACATTTTCTGAAAACAGGATAAAAGTAATGTTTAGAATTATATATGTGTTTCTTCGCCCTTTATTTTATAACGATTACCAATTGACGTTTTTCCCAACTAATGCAAAATTTACCGCTTTTAATAAAATATCAAAACACATCATATTTCCAAATTTCTTTTAGAGTATTAAGATTACGTTAAACCGCATTGATTATTTGTAATTTATATAAAAAAAACTCAAAACATCATATATAATCAATTTATTACTATTTTTTTCAGTTTTATAAAACTAACATAAAAATTATATAAATTAAACTCATGCAGGCTGTTTCAACTTTTACTTAGATTACCTAACAATTAACTATATCACTTTTCGGTGGTGGTGGTGGGTCAACTGAATCTGTGGAAGATTCTTACGAGTTTGCTGATGATTTCTATCAGAATGACTCAAAAGGTTTATTTATGCTTATAAAGAACATAAATCGTATCAATTCAGTTTATTTGCAATTAAATTTGTAATTACATGTTCGACTGCTTTCCATAGAATTCTCATAGTTTTTAAAAATTTATGTAATATTTGATTTATATATTACAAAGATTCTTCAATATTGCTTCCTTGCGCAATTAGTTTCATAAAAAACAGTTTTATAGATTATTTTAATACTTGCTTAATGGATGCCTACTCAATGATTCTCAGTCTTGGACCCAGTCCAAGTGTCCGGACGATCCACACGCAAAACTCCTATTTCACATTTTTCGATTCCCAAAACTACTCAGAATTTGACGATATTCCGTTTAGGAGCGAAGATACGATATTCTTCTAGAACTTTCTATACTTTATCACCGAGATTATAAAACCCAGCGGACAGATCTGAAGAGATTCAGTAAAATCGAGGGAAGAGAATAGTCGAGCTTATTCTCTTTTTGGCGTGTTGACCTCTAACGAGTACTTTTTAAGCATTTTGTGTTGATGCAGTTTTTTACTAAAGGTTACTACTTGCGCGAGAGCTGTTGGATTCTAAATTTTTTTCTATGTGTAAGCTACGTTTATTTTTTGCCTGCAATCCATATTTTTGTGTAGAATAAAGTCCTGTTATTTTTTATTGAGCCTGTTAAATTTTCCATCTTACTCTCAATGAACGGCGTTGAAATATAACAAAATGTAAAAATAATATGTCAAAATTTTAAATACTAAAAACTGCCCAAGTTTTATTCAAAAAGTACATAAAGACTTTAAAGCTATCTTTTAGATTCCGAGATGATTTATAAGTATTTCTCAAAAAATATTCACATTTGTTGAAATATATTGGTTTGAAGTTAGAAGTATCTTTCTTCTTGATAAATTGATCGCCAGAATAACATAAATATATATATATCCTTTTAATATATTGCCTTTTCATACAACTTCTTAAAAATATCATAAGCTGAAAAGATGATAAATATTATGATAGAAATGTCATTCACAGAAAAGAAAGAAGTAGAAATCATTTTTAACGAAATGACATAAAATAAATAGGCTTCATCTCAGTTATTACTTGTTATGTATCATATGAGGACAAATGTCAGCAATGTTCAACATTCAGATGAAAAGAAAAGAAATAAATGTTAATAAAAATTTATATCAATATGTCTTTAAATGTAATTTAGTTTTTCTTATGAAATTTTATTTGATTCACAGAGACAATAAAAATATGAATTAAAGCTTATTATTAAGTGTATGTTTTAGATGAACACAGATACATTCTATGTCTATGTATTCAACAGAATTATTTGAAAAGGCACAAATCTATTCATTTTGCTTCAGGAAACTCCTGCTGATAAATTATTGCTTTAAATTAGTCTATATTTTAGATGAATACTGATACATTTTATGCCTATATATTCAAAAAAATTAATTGAAAAGCAAATATAATTTCCTTTTCCAAAATTCTTGCTATTAAATTTTCGACATGATACATAGGCATATATTTTCGACTCAAACATTTTTTAAAAAAGAGTTAGATCCAAACATATGAAATCAGGAGATTATATTGACATAAACATTTTTGTTTTTTTACAACGTATTCATTTATAACTTTTAGTAAAAAAATATTCTTTTGGTAATGTTTTGGATTATTCGATATTTTCGAGTGTACCATTAAATTTACGAAGTATTATATTATGAACAGTATGAAATAAAGCTTCAAATTTACTAATTGTAATGATGGTAAGTGAAGTTTTATTTGATAATTTTATTTTTTCCGAGATAAACATTTTTGAATATTATCTCTGTCGAGAATGTCTTTTATAACATCATTAATCTTAAAATCTATTTATTTGGCGATTCTAATTAGAATGATTTTCAGTTTTTTTTTTTATTTCTATAGTTAAAATTTACAAAGGCATTTAAGCCTCATGTATTTATTTGTATCAATGTATCTATTAGTATGCTTAAATGCATCTAAAAATTTAAAATAGACTTAAAAGCATTACTCAAATACATACACCGGAAGATTTATAAGTGCATTACATTTTGATAACAAAACAACAGTTATTCTGGGACAAGTTTTATATCTTGGGTTTCGATTATAATATCTTGGTAAAGATATTTCTGAGAAATTGGTGAAAAATAAAAATTCAATGTTTTTTTATACGGCTTTAGTGGGTTACAGATAAAGGGACGATTTAAAATGTGTGCAATATTTTCCTTCATGAGTAAGGTAACTAGTAAAAAGACTGTCTATTATCTGTCAAAATAATTATAGTTTAATGTTTTGTGTCATTTCTCGGCTCAATGAAGGAAATCTAGTACGTTTGTAATAAAGTGTTTCGTTTTTCCCATGATTATTTATTACAATATACGATTATTTATTACAATCTAAATTTTAATTCCCCATTTTGTTTCGTTTTAAATCCATTGTATTCACTTGTATTCAGACGAGAATAGTTCAAAAATGCTTTTTTAAAATTCCGATATGAAATCTTAAATGAAAAATTTGTAAATATCTTTGGATGAAATGCTTTTTTTTTTAATTCACAGAAGTTTAAAATATCACGGAAGTTTTTAATTCGCGGAAGTTTAAAATAAGTCAGAAAATATCACCTTTAATAATTTCTTTTTTTTTTTCAAAATTTAGAACAGTTTAAAATGTTAGAAATTCATCGAAATTTCTCGATCAAATGTTTCTTATTTTTGAATTCGAAAAGATATAAAATTAAAGGTGTACAACACAGAAATGAAAAAAAAATTAAGCTATCGAATGTATCTTTTTTTAAATTCAGAAAAATTAAAAATCTTCCAATTTCCCTCAAACTTCTCAATAAAATGCATTTTTCTTTCATTCAAAAAAATATAAAATTTAGAAATATATCAATCCTGAATAGCAACTGAAATAATGCTTTTTTAAAAAATTCGGAGAAATTAATGGCGTAAAAATTCAATTCACCAAAATTTTTTGATTTAAATACTTGTTTTCGAATTCAGAAAGATTAAAAAAGTAATAAATTATCAAAATCTTTGGATCAAATGTCTCTTCTTTTCAAATTACATTAAATTGTAGAAATCCATGAAAATCACATTATTTATCTATTATGATACTTCATCAGATTATTCTATGGGAATGCTTTAATTAATCTCAATTTTCTGATTATATGCCTCTCCATGATAACTAGATGAAGATTAATAAATTATGTCATCAAACTGGATGTTATAATTTAAAAGTGATAATTAATAGACTTTTCAGCTAATTTCTAGTTAATAGAGTACTATTTTAATTTGAATGTAAAAGTAATTCTGTTCCAAAATATATATCTAATTAATTTTTAGTAGTAAAAATAAAACTTCTAGGCATCAGTGGAAAAGAAATTAACAAGAATGAATGATTGAATTTAAACTTTTTAATTTATTACATAATACACATTATTAGAATAAGAGTTTTCAGGTTACAAAAACATAAAATAGTGAATCAATAGAAAGTTTAAAAAAATCATCTATCACGTAAGTCCAATTAAAGTTTTCCCTGTCATAGATCTCAATACCAGATACCAAACTCGTTTCAAATTGTCAGAATTCCCACCCAATTCTGACACATTTCACGTATAATGAAATAAATTGGGCCTGTCTGTGACAGCGATAAAAGTTTTCATTCCCATTATTGTCTGTTTCAGTCACATTAAACTTTTCCCACTTTCTAGAATTGGCCTCTAAGGGGGATATATAAGCATATTCAATAAAATTCCCCCCACTGCTTGCTTTTTATGAATGATTCGATTGTTATCGATACGAGTAGATGTCTTTGATGTTCGATTAATATTTAAACAAAAGATAAAAAAGAATTTTTAGATAATTACTGTTTTTACCAACGTCTAAGAATATAATTATATTACAATCGTTTCACATATATTATAGGAATTTTGAAGAAGAGAGTAAATGTCTTCTCCGAATATTTTATTAATATTTGAGGGTCTGAAGGACTGGGTAATATTATATGGTTCTTGAGATATTTACGTAACTCTATCAAATTCGCTGCTTGAATCATTTTGAAGCTACATGAGAACTGAGGCCGTTATAGCCTGGTTGGTAGAGAGTTGGACTCGTATTCCTTAGGTTCCGAGTTCGAATTTTGCCGGTCAAAGATTCCCCGTGTGTGTGGTGGCTGACGCTCGTTAAATCTTTCGTGGTCACAAAGTCGAGAGTACTGTTATTTTTGTGTTTGCACATACCATTTATTTGTATATTTAGAGCTTTTCTTTTTCTTTTTATTTCTGTCCTCGTCCCTGATTTTTTTTGTATTTTTACAATATTTTTCAGAAGTTTGTAATCTTAAACAAACTATAAGTTTGTTTATGTGAACTAGCATAAGTCTTCAGTTTCTCTCCGATAGTTAGCTTAATAAGGCAAACCCACTTCCCATCTAAATTTCAAACAACTCACTTTCTTTAATTAAAAATTAAAAATCCCCTATTAAATTTTAACCAATAAATGTGAAACGTCGAACAACAGTCCACTTCATGCTCATTACACTGTTTAAATAACCAGGTGGTTATAGTGGCATGAAGCGGCGTTGTGTGTGGGTATCGAGTCAGGGGTGATCGTTCTCTGTTCCAGATCTAAATTACGATCTGTGGATTAATGAATGAAAAATGCATGATTGAAGTCCGCCCCCTAAAAAGGAATGGCGACGTGTGTGTTGCTGAGTCGTACTTTTGGCCCTATTTGGCGCTACGGAAAAACGAGAGACGCTCAATAGGTTTAAATCGCTGAAAAGTGCCATAAATAACAACAAGAGAACTTCCAAAGATTAATATCCTACTTTTGATTATCTGTTACACTAGACAATAATGTAATACTTCCTTTCCAAATATTGTTAAGTTATTATTGTAGGTAACTTTGTACGTAATTCAAGAATCTAAGAGCGCTCGACATATTTATACGGCAAATCTTCCGTATCGAACGCGTGGTTCTTTTTTTTTTTTTGAAATTATATTTTATTTTCATGAGAAAGAAAATCAGCATAGGTGAGATCTGGAGAAATTCAATTCTAATGGTTAGATCTACGGTGACTATTCCATGAGCTCGAGTGATATTTAATACAACATTCCCTTTTGAAGACTTCTTTATGTTGTTATTGTGAGGAGTTTTTCTCATTTCATTCATTTCCCTGGTAGATATTTCGCATAGTATTTTCTATTTGTAAGCGATATTTTCTGCTAATAACGAACCATGGCAAGTGATCTAACCAAAACTTTGTCTCATACTCTCTCATAAAGATGTCAGCAGTGAGGATGCCTTATTTGGCATTGGCGTTCAATATTAACTGTTGCATGTTGTATTTTCTATGAAATATTAACTCTTGGCGTGAATTCAGCATTTTGATGGAATCTTTTCCGTTATCCTTGGCGAGTATTTTGGTGATTAACCCTTGGCGTGCGATTTATAATAACCAAAAACCGAATTTTTGTTTTAGACACGTTTTTCTCAGTCGATTGAAACCAAACTTTGGCACAAAACTGCTCTTATAATCACAAAATCCAGAATCAGATTTGATATACTTGTATCATTGCGTTTTCTGACTCTATAGTGATTGTTTATTTGTCATACATATGTTCACAATTTAATTTGTCAATTTCCCCCCTTTTTCCATTGTTAATCCAATTCCCCCGTAAATTCAACCCATAATCACCATTTGTTTCAATATTCTTGTCCCCTCTCTCCAGTTATAACTTCAGCAAAAAATTGAACAGATTCGTGTAAGATTTGACACCGATGGCAATCTCTCTGGAAATCCCTGAATGCTGTATCGTCTCTCTCTCTCTTTTTCCCTTTAACAAATTTTTCCTTTTTTTTTCTCTCTTTCTCCCATCTTGTGCTCACCCAACTGGTTAACTTAGCGTTATAGGCACCGGGAGCACTAGTTGGCGTTATGTTATGTTATATGTCATTGCGTTTTTGAGTTATCACTTTGGCATGTTACTGAAAGTTTAGACTTATAGACGGCCAATTCCTATATGGACTTGTCTCAAAATCTGATAGCTGTCTAAACTTTACATGTTGAATCTGTGTACCAAATTTAATCTGTGTAGCATATTTCCTGTTGTGCCGGCTTGCTGGCACAGAGGTAGCGCGTCTTCCTTGTGTTCTGGAAGTCCCGGGTTCGAATCCCGCTTAGGGCATGGTTGTTCTGTGTTCTGTCTGTGAGGCGTGTGAATGTGTCCCCCTGTAAAAAAGAGCTGTGCAAGCGAATGTGATGAGTGAGTAGTAGCAAAGTCGTACTCTTGACCCTCGTTGGTGCTACTCAAATACAAGAGACGCTTCTTTCGGCTTAAATCTGCTGCTGTGTCAGCAGCGGGCTTGTCCATGGCAAGTGCTATTTGAAAACAACAACAATATTTCCTTTTGTAATTATTGCACTCACTTGTATTTGAACAACCGGACAGATGGACTTCCTCTCACCAGATTTTACTTAAATTTTGATAGAAATCTAAATACTCGGTATAAAGAACATATGCCGAATTTCAGTCATTTAGCACAAATCATTTGTGAGTTATCTTTGTTACAGACATACAGACGTGCTTTTTCCAAAAATTTATTTTTAGGACTCAGGAAAGTTTAAACCGTGGAATTTCGTCAAAATATCGAGTTGACATTTCAACGATTTCTATACTTCCTCCATAATGAGAAAGTAAAAAGGTAGTAGAGACAAGCAGCATTTTTATGTTCAACTTCAGCATTTTTATGTTCTAAGGAAGGATTCACAGTGGCTAATCTATCAGCATGAAATATGGCCGCCCCAATTTGTACGATTAGGCTATTTTACTCATAGTTTGAAACTCCAGGAACACAAAGATCATTTACTCAGCAAAACTTCGCTATCAAATTCATATTTCACCATTCACATGACATCCATGAAGAAAAATAATCAAGATAGAAGCGATTCAGTTGCCTAAGAGAGCTAAAAAATAATCATTTGTGACTAATATGGTTCGGATGGCATTTTATAAATTTTTTCTTTCTAAACTTACATCAGTGCGAGCTCATTTTACACCTAATTCAAGATTTCAGATCACCAAATTAATTTATACTGTAGATATTCCTAATCAAATCCCCGGATCTTCGTTACTAAATTATATTTGATAATCACGAAGTGAGAAATCGTGGTAGTTGAGATCCGGTGTCTTTCAGAACCAAGAAAGCCTCTACTATGGTTCATTCTTCGATTCGAAAGTTGGGACACAGTGCCCTGGTGGTAAAAGTTTCAACTTTTAGTGGGCCTGGTGCACGTTAAATCAATCGGGGCTAAACAGAATGTGGACGTTCAGAAAGATAATGCCAGATCAGATGTCGCCCTCGTCATCTGACCGTGGTTCGAAATTATAATAAATTATAATTATTCGTAAATATATTTATTCGTTATAATAAATTACATTTATTCGTTATAATAAATTATATTTATTCGTTATAATAAATTATAATTATTCGTATAAATTATAATAAATAATAATTATTCGTCTCAAAACAGTACTAGTGTTGCCTTTAAAACGAGGCGTTAATATAACTGAACTAAAGTAACTAAAGAATTCGGAAACTTAGTTTTCATATATTTTTCTTATTGGGGAGGGATCTCTTATCTCGAACCATGTATTCCTTTTTCTAGTTGTATCTGTCTTATTGGTTCCGAAATATTCATTTTCTGTCCAAAGAAATTGCTTTTATAAAAACAACATTTTGAAATAATTTTACTAATAAATTATCCACTATTCATTAATTAATTACTGATTAAATTGAGAATAAAGTTTAACCAGTTATTACCACTGAATTTAAACTATCTTAGAGCTAAATAAACTTATTTTAAAATTTCTAAATCCCATTAAATACATGAAATAGTATAAATGCAAAAATATGTTTATGATTTGAATATTAAATTTTTCTAATTATTTTACATTTTATATATTAATAAAATTGCGTAATGGCAGGTGTAACAAAAAGATAATTTCCGAAAGAAATGAAGAATAATCATGACAAAAATTATGCTCTCTCATCCATAAATAATCCTTTACTACAATTAAATTAACTTTATAGAATGAAATTTCTCGAGAAAATAAACATTATTCCCAAAATTCATAGACATATGGCTTAATGTCATCAGTAAATTATTTCAAATCTATTCTCCAGTAAGTTCAATTCCTTCTCTTCTAAAAAAAATACAATTTTGCTATTCTTAAAATTTTTATGGAAATTTATTACAGAATTTAATTTTTTATAATGAAAATGTGTCAAAGTAATTTTATTCAATTTTAAAATAATTACATTTAATCTCAAAGATATATAACAATTTTCTCCACTTATTATATTTAAAGGTTAAATCAGATTGTTATAAGAGAGTGAAATATTTATTCAAAACTGTATATTTAATCTAAATTTTCGATGAATATATAATGCTAAAATTTTGTTTTATGTGTTGACTTTACAAATTGCTTTAGTTTATAATCTATTTATTTGCAGTTTTGCAACTATAATTTATTCATCTGATGAGAACTATTTTTATTTAATATCTTTGCATATTTGCTTAGTGCTATTTTTGCTTGGGTAATTTTTTAAAAATTTTATATTTAGACATATTTTGTAGAGAATTATTTCATTCGTGAAAACAAATGTTCCGCATTTATGAAATTAAAGTTATTAGATTTTCCTTTCGCGCATAACTTTATTATAGTCCATGTTGGTTTGCTTAATAATTGTTAAGAAATGAAAAATTACCAGCTTAAATTAGTAGAAACAATTTTATATGCTGTTGCTTCTTAAAATTTAACGAGACTGGGATATTTCCATAAATTATGTGATATAAAATTCGTATAAAAGGAATGAAATCTCTACGCATTAGATTGTAGCGAATTCGTTCCTTTTATTTCCAGATTATAGTGAATTCAATTTTTTTATTTCCGGATTGTAGAGAATTCAATCGTTTTATTTCTGAATTGTAGAGAATTCATTCCTTTTATTTCCTGACATTTTAGAGAATTCCTTACTTTATGCAATTAGTCAAACTTTGCAGTAAGTTAGTTTTTAGTAGTAAGAGTTGACTTTTTAAAAAATTAATTAGATGTTTAATTAATAATATAAAAATTAATCTGGATTCCATTTTTTTTTCTTTGAACCTGTTACTACACAAAAATATTTTTGGCTACCTTAAAATAAAAAAAAACATTTTTAAAAACCAAATTCACGGCAGCATGATTTTTATTTTATTTTAATAAATCTTTTCAAATTATGGTTAATTTATTATAAACAATAATTATTAATTTTGAAACTCGATCCAGTTTTGATGTTCCATAAATTCTTCTTCTAATATTTTTTAAAAATGCCTTCTTCAGACATTAATTTCAAAGTAATATTTTTTGCTTTGAAATTTTATAGAGGCTTGCAGTTATTCCAGCGGGACAACAGCTAGCCTCTGTATTGTTTTTCTTACTGCGCATGCGTTTGTAGAATTTGGCTGGTTTTTTGGAAAGAAAAAATTGATCACTTATCAAATTAATTCCGATATCTTTTGTTCAATGTTATTTCTGATGCGGAGTTGTGTTCTTTTTTAAAATTTTGTTTGCCATTTATTTTCTATAGTCATTCAAATTTAAGTACGTTTGCCTACTTTTTAATTTTATCACCTTATTTTATGTAACTATCCATAATTCTAATTCAATATGCTGTGACAAGGAAAAATTCAATCACGCCAAAAGGCAACTTATTGCCAAGCATGGAATGCCTAAATTTATAATAATGTAACTGTGGCAAATATAAATCAGGCCCTTTCTGCGCTTGCGCTGTATATTTACCGGCTTATAACTGGCTGAGGGCAAACCCGGCATTACAGAAAACAGCGCACTGTGTGTGAGAGATAAAAGATACGTAGCTTCGAGGAAGGAATCGATGAATCTTCATGGATTATGACGTATTATAAACTGGTGATTAGAAACCTTTTCAAAGAAGAGCGCTGAAAAATTAGGGTCTCCCCAAACTTTCTTGGCTACTCTTCAATAAAAATGTTATTTTAAAGAATGCCTTACATAATATTAGTGTAGAATAATTGCGAGATTGGCATGGATTTAGCAGTTTTAATCTCTCGTGTCATCCTTGGCATGTTATTTGGCGATTAATCTCCGGTGATTCTGGCAAATTTCGCGGATTTGAAGTATGCACCTTAAATTACCCCGAAACCAGAAAATCATAGAAATTTTGTGAATCATAGGAAATCATTATGATACAATTTATATCTATTAAACGGATTTCTGACAAATACAAAATTAACATAGGATTCGGATATATTACGCTTAGTATCTTGTAAACAAATAAAAATATTGTTACAAATGGGCGAGCGGTACGAAAACTCGCCAAAGATGGCGACGTTTGGTTAGGAGCCTCGCGCGAGCTTGATTGGTTTGGCGAAAGGAATAGTCTAGTAGCCACTAGATTGTGCGCGTTGTTTCGAGAATTTCCACGAGATTCAGGTGCACGCGCTTTTTCGGCTATATAAGGACGAGTAGCCGGAGTGAGTTAGTTAGTTAGTTCAGTTAGTTGATATAGTGATTTGATCGAGTTAGCTAGTAGTTGGAGTTCAGTGAGTTAGTTGTTCTATGAATTTTATAATTGTTTTTTAGAGATCATTTTCCATTCTCATTTTATTCCGTCCTCAGCTATGGAGGAGGACGGTCGTAATATTTTTTCGGAGCTAGTGGCAGGTGCAGCTTCATCCCCGACCCGTCCTTTTCAGGATCAGATACCGGAGGGCTCTGTAGTTGCGGGTAAACTTATGAAGCGTCCGCGCACTGATAATTTGGACAGCAATCAGCAATGCTCATGCAATCCCTGTTCACGAATCCCACAACTGAAGAATGAAATTTCACTCACTCAGAAAAAAGTGGAGGCGCTAGACTTGGCCGTAGCAGCTTTTCGTGCAATGGGCGACCAAGAAACGAGTGATTACAGCGCTACTGAACTTATTAAAGGTCGAAAGAATCTGATGGAATTGAGAGGTGAGTTGGAATCTTTATCGGCTATTGGCTGAGGAGATTAAAAATCGCGGAGAGGAATTTAAACTTTCCCCAAGAAGGAAAACTGCGACTCCCTCAACTGCTACCCAGAACCCCAGTGGGATACAACTCAATAACAGATTCAACGCATTAAAAGAGATAGATCTGGACCCAACTGAGGAAAACCCAACTAATACTAAAGCTGAAGCAAAAACTCCTAAGATTCCCCCCATAATGCTCAAGTATGTGAAAAATTATAGTGCAATATTAAAAGCCATTAAAGAAAAATTCGGTCCTAAGGAATGTAAACTAACAAATGGATTTATCAAAATATTCCCAGACAGCGTTGATAACCACAGAGAAATCAGAAACTTTTGCGAAAAGAATAATTTGGAATTTTTTATTATCCCCCCCAAATTGACCAGACCTGTAAAAATAGTCATAAAAGGCTTGCCCGTAGATACTGAAACCGATGAGATCAAAATGGAACTAAATGAACTAGGATTCTCTATCAATAAAATAGCTAGAATGACTCAATACAAGACGAGGAAACCACTCCCCCCTTTATCTAGTTGAACTTAATAAAAATGAAATTGTAGATGAAATCTTCAACCTCAAAGAATTAGGATATCTTAAAATCAATATTGAAAGTTACCGTGGAAGGAATTCCATCTCGCAGTGTTTCAACTGTAATCTTTTTGGGCATACTTCTATTAACTGCTGCATGCAACCACGTTGTCTTAAGTGCGGAAATTCTCATCAGACTAGAAATTGTAACATCAGCGAAAAAATATTAGAACCCAAATGCATAAACTGCGAGCAACTAGGGCACACAGCAGCGTATAGAGGTTGCCCCATGTTCCCCAAATTAAACACCCCCAGCAAAATAGAACAAACTACTTTAATTCAAACATGCGGAAACCTAACTTTTCTTACGCTAATTCCCTTAGAATAAACCTACCCCAACAAAATTTCGTTCCCCAGAATGACAAGGCACAAGATAGCATCCCCTCTTCCGAGGAATTAAAAGAAATGATAGAGGCGTTTAATGAGATTAAAAAGCTGTTCCAATCATTCCCCAATCTAATAAAAGCTGCAAAAGATATGAAAAATAATGATGACCCCACTGCTAAGTTTTTAATAATATTCAACTCCATTTGCAAGCCAGTGAATCCCTAAACTATTGAGCAAAAATTCTCGCAAAGCTTTATTTAGGATTTCTCGCCAGCCAATAGCATCCCTTCCTCTCACCTTCTCTCCTCTCTCACCCCACACGGGATCTCCAGGTCTCCTTCCAGTCCATGGCAGTTCGACACCAGCAGCGCTGACATCAACTACTACCAAGTCAGAGGATAAGCCCCTGGCGGGGCTAGGTGCCTCTATAAATGGACTCATAGTGAGTGAGTGAGTTAGTTAGTTGAGAGTTTGCACAGTTAGTTGAGTTAGTTTAGTTGCTATAGTGATTTGATGGAATAACCGAGAAAAAAATTAAATATCCGGAGACGCTGAAGTCTTGTTTATTTTTTTTGAGTTAATTTAGTTAGTTCAAAAGTTATTAAAATTTCAGAAATCGTTAGCTAGTGTTTTCGTGGAATTTCAAACAGTGTTGTTTTAAAAGAATGCAAGAATTAGAATGAAAATTCTGCTCGACCATGGAGGAGAGCAGTTGTCAGGATGTTAGGCTGCGCGACCCGGAGCCATCGACTGATTCTGACTTGAGTGTGAGGAGCAAAAAACGATGTTTTGATCCGTTAGAAGAGCTATCGTTGAAAGATCTGATTGCTAAAATAGATGCCATCTGTTCTTGTACAAATTGCATAAATGCAAGAGGCATTGCCGCTAGTACTTGTAGCAAAAACTCTTCCCTGAGTGCCCATCGATTTGCAGCTGAGAAGGGCCAGAAATCCTGCCGCATCGACCAAGATCAACTCAACAAGTCCATCTTTCATGCCGATAGACTGACAAAGGAGCTGGATCACCACAGACGTGAGTTGATTTCCGTATTATCTGTTGGCTGTTGTAAGGTTAGGCCGGATCTGAATTTTCAAAAGTCTCCCAAGAGAAAAACGGCTAATCCAGTAAAAAGCTTAGAACCACCTCCCCCAATTAGTCTAAATAATCGATTTTATGCCCTGAGTGAAGAGCAAATAGATCCCCCTGAGCATAACGATATTGCTAAGGACAATAATGAAACCAAAAAGCCCCGTAAAATTCCTCCTATCATGCTGAAGTACGTCAAAAATTATAGAAAAATACTAGAAGAAATAAACGAAAAATTCGGTGTCAGGAATAACACCTTAACAAACGGATTTATAAAAATCTTTCCCGAAAATGTGGATATGCATAGGGACATCCAGAAATACTGTGAGGATAAAAAACTGGAATTTTATATCATCCCCCCCAAGACTAAGCGCACAGTGAAAATAGTTATTAGAGGACTTCCTATTGACTACGAAATTGATGAAATTGAATCAGACCTTAATGACCATGGCTACCAAGTAAATAAAATCACTAGACTCACCCAATATAAAACCAGGAAACCCCTCTCCCTATATCTAGTTAAATTGAACAAAAATGAAATAGTTGACGAAATCTTTAACCTAAAGGAAATTGGATATTTAAAAATAAATGTTGAGAGTTACAGGGGACGGAATTCCGTCTCCCAGTGCTATACTTGCAATCTTTTTGGGCACGTCTCCAGTAATTGCTCTATGCTACCAAGGTGTTTAAAATGCGGCTCGGCGCATCAAACTAGAAATTGCGATCATAAAGAGAAAATAGAGATGCCTAAATGCATTAACTGCGAGGAAATTGGACATACGGCCGCGTACCGAGGTTGCCCCAAATTCCCCAAAATTCAAACCCCACATCAAAATAGGATCAACTTTTTTAATTCAAATTTCCGTAGGCAGAATGTCTCTTATGCAAATACACTCGCTAATAATCTAACCCAATCTAAAACTGATACCCCCACTGGATCCGAGCAAATAAATCTACCCACCCAGGACGACTTTAAAGAAATGATTGAAGCCATGCAAGAAATTAAAAAAGTCTTCCTATTGTTCCCCAATTTAATTGAAACCGCAAAACAAATGAAAAGCAAATGTGACCCCACAACTAAAGTTTTAATTCTGTTCAACGCTATCTGTAAGCCGGTCAGCCCCTAAACTGTTTCTAAAATTCCTGGGCCAAGTCTTTTATACTAATTACCAACAGCCAATAGTGATACAGCTTTTCTCCTCTCACCAAGCCCTCTCCCTGCTATGCAGATCAACAGTCTATGCCAGTTCTTCATCTGCCACGCTCAAGTCAACATCTCCCAAGATCGAGGATAAGCCCCTGGCAAGGCTAGGCGCCTCGAAAACCAACCTCAGTGATCGAGTTAGTTGAGAGTTTGCTCTGAAATAAAAAGCGTCTCGCTGGACTAAAGGATTTGTGAGCTGTGTTTGCGTTTGCTGTTAACGCTGTGTTATTGAGCTCACTGTGATTAACTGTTGCTGTGCTATACGATAGCTGTTTTGTAGTCTGTTTTTATCGTGCGTAAGACTTGAATTTACGCTGTAATTGACTGTTGACTGTTGAATTGTACTTATCTAAAATTTTTACGTTATCAATTATCCAGTAAATAACTGTAAATAGCTGCAAATAAATTTGTTTGTGCTGTCCTCAACTAAAGTCCATTCAATAAGAACCCGCTACGCTAAAAACGTAACAATATTTACTAAATTGCTAGAGAATTATAAATGCATACTTACTTTGAGCAGGTATTTTTGAGATTTCTCAGATTAATGTTTTTGAGGTAAACAATAATTTTCAAAATTTGTTAACTGAATTAACAATAGACATCGCTAATCTACAATTGCTAATTGAAATCAAAAATAGACATTATTACTTCTCCGAAAGCATGGTTTATAATTAATATTTCAATCAACTGGCACTTTAAGCTTTAACTACCTCCGAATTTGATGTTACCTCTGAACCGGCACTTTAAGCTTTAATTAGCTTTGTGCATACTGTAACCAATTAGCGTGTCGCATTCGCATCACATCGCATTACAATGCACTTCTAATGGGAAACATCATTTGAGGGAAATAGGCTAGTATTTTGTAAGTCCTATCAATGAGAATTTCCAGGAAAGGTGATTTCGCTTTCTATAATAAAACAAAATTTTTGTCATAGTTAAAAAATTTCAGATTAATTCTTGAAAAATTAAAGGCATTATACAATATTCTTGGATAAGGCAACTTACATACAATATTACTTTGTAGTGAACTTATCATTTATTCTTTACATCACTTCTTTTATACTATTTATGTTCTAAACGCCATACTTTTTTAAAGAGTAAAACTAAAATGAATAATAACCAATTGGTTTGTATGTGCTCATGCAACTCTTTTTAATGCTCATTAAAAGCATTTTTAGATGTTGATATTAAAAGAAATGGGGGGGGGGAATTAAGTGCAGACTTTTCCATTTGCTTTCGTTTAAGACGTTCTCATTATCAATGAATGCTGATCTTTGAAAACTCTTCATCAATTGAAGAAATAGTCCAATTTTCATTTGTTGTCACGTTTTCCTTTGATAAAACATGACGAGAGGTGTAACATATCAAATCGGACAGCAAGAAACGTAGAACGCTCGAAAGTGTTTTGAACTTATATAAGTTTTGAAAGGAATTTACTGACTTAGTGTTTTGGTTTTCGGGAAAGATCAAGTTCGCCAACTCAGATGATAAAATTGAAGTGAAGCGGGGGCTTATGGAATTAGAAAATTGCTTTTAGAACATAGATTAATAAGAAATTATTACGCCCCCCCCACACATACAAGCACACGTATACATATATGTCTAACCCAAGATATCCTTCATGTTGTTACGAAAGGGGGGAAGGAAATATAATTAAAATTTTGTTGCCAGTTCAGTTCAAAAAGTTTGTAACAATTTTCACCTTTGCTATTCAAACGGTTCAATATATGTTAATCTTCTCAGTCATAAATACATTTGAGTTCAGGTGCCTCAAAATACTAGAAGTTCTAAGTTTCTTTTTAAAAGATAATAAATTTTTCTATCTCCTTTTTTAATTTTTCGATGACGGACCATGTTTTTATAAAGCTGCATTAATCATCTCGCTCAGATGATTACTTTTAAGCAAATGTGAACTTAAATATTGTTTGTGTTTAAAAAAATTGCCCTATATTTCAAATTCAGTAATGCGAGCTGTTCTACAAATAAAGCATTTACACTGGGTAATTATTTAATCGCGCTTTAATAAAAAGGAGAGAGTTCTCATTTAGTGACCTACGTTTAAAACAAGAAAAGCACACTCCGAAATAACCTTTCTGTTGTTTAGAAGTTGCTTGAAAATATAATTAAACTTAACTAAGTTGTCCAAGTTATAACACGTGTGGCACTACCTTTATAAGCCAGATAACTTCTACGATACCGAAGTCGACTTTTTGGTATAGTGGTTATGTTACTCGGCTACCGGCTCTATCGTCGCAGGATCGTACCGCGACCTTCAATCGCTACATTGGTGACCTTGAACCCGCAATTTTCTGCAACAGTCTTAACGCTATCTATCCGCTGCAAACTCGTCAGACTCACTTGACTTAAATCAAGGAAGCAAAATCATCAGACTCACTTGACGTAAATCAAGGAAACAATATCGTCAGACTCACTTGACTTAAATCAAGGAAATAAAAGTCGTCAGACTCACTTGACGAGCAATCAACAACTCACCATAACGCTACACTCATATACCTCTACGTTTAAGTGATGGTTTAATAAGAAGTACGAAAAATTCATATTAGTAATGTTAACAAAACAAAACATCTCAAAATGAAGGAAAACGTTATAAAATTTTGTTTTTCTCAAGTTAGGGTGAAAAGTAAAAGTTCAAAATTCTGTTGGGGCCAGTAAAAGAAAGATCCCAAGAATTTATGCTGAGGCAATAAGATATTTAATAAAATTAGACAACAGAATTTGTGGTAAGAGTATTCTTGTTTCATTCGAACAATAATGGCAAATATCACAATAAATTTGATGTTAGACATGAGTTTATAACTATATTTTTAAAAATTTATTTTTATGGAAACCCATCTCCCCCGAAATAAGTATAACTTACTCATCGGGATTATCTTCTATATGAATAATGAACTGTTATGTTGAGTAATTATTAAATCTCAATGTAAATTATTTCAGTGTTATATTTAATTGTAAGGCCTATATGCTAATATTATTAAAAATCACTGGAAGTTGTAACCCCAAAACTTTCTCGCACATACTCTAACAATCGCGTGACTAGAGATCATTACCCCTCCCCTACCCCAGTTAAATAAGAAACTATGGATCTTAGAAATTACCATAAAACTGAAATCCTTATTTGTTATCAGTGACCCCTACAAAAGTGTTTTTTATTTTTAAAATTTATAGTAAAAAAAAGATAACATGCATTTTGTAGACCCCTTTCTCCACCAATTCAAATGAAAATTGTACATACAACTACAATTAGGAATATTTTTCAAAATCACATTTCCAAATTTCATTTATCTATAACGTTATGTTTGTGAATTATCCAATTTGCACACACTATAGTGTATAGATTGATAGATGTCAATCCTTTAACGTTTTTAGTTCAAAATTTGATTCGAATCTGCGTTTTAAAGCCTAAAACTTTCTCTAAATTTGATCCATTCGCATCTCTAAGACTCGGAGTAATTATCATTTTCGCTTGAACATAATCCAAACTATTTGTAGAAAGATTATGATGATATGATGAATTGATAATGGATTACGAATGATGGATTATGATGATATGATGAATTGATAATGGATTACGAATGATGGATTATGATGATATGATGAATTGATTATGGATTACGAATAATGGATTATGATGATATGATGAATTGAAGGATTATAATAAAATAATGAAAATCATCAAATATTGAATAAAAATAGTCCAATAATCATTCATCTAGATCAAAGTGGTTTTCAATAATTGTTTCACAAGGTAGATAGACAGTGTAAAAATCTGTTTTTTGGATTGAAGAAAGTCTGAAATCTGGAGAATCAATATCAATTTTTAAAAAACTTTTACAACATATTCTCTTTGCACAATTCGTATATGAGAAGGTAAATTAAGAAATAAAATGGATATCTAAAATAAATCCTTCAAATATTAAGTTAATTGGAGTTAAGCCAACTTGAGTCCTTAAAAATAATAAAAACTTCCAATTTCTTTGTACGGAGTTTTAGTTTAAAAGGTATGATAGTTCTACAAAATAAAAGACTGACCAAGGTGTATTAAGAGAAATAAAGATTAAAATACACTGACTTATAGGATAATGCAACAGCAAAATTGATGAATCAATCATTCTTTCATATTATAATGCACCAGAACTACCTTCTTTTCAATTTTTTGCATATATCCAATTAAAATTTATCATGCAATATTAACGAAAAAAATAAATGATGGGTTTTATGGATCACTGTTATCTTTTCAATGTGATAACAAAAGATTAATCTGAATTTTCCTCCACATATCAATGCAAACTGAAAATCCAAAACGTTTTATTATGCTTAAATACAAATTTACGTTTCATTTTCGCTGCTGAAACGCTTGGCACAACGGATTTCGTGTATGTATAATTCTGTTCCTCTTTAGGAGGAAAAATAGTATTGTCACAGGGAATGAACAATTGCATTCACTCTGATGGGAACAGTATCAGATGAATGAAAAAAAGGCTAACATAAAATTCAATGCCTATGTTCTAGAAATTCATTTGTGTATAAGCTTTGATAAATTTCAGAAAGAATCAAACAAATTTCTTGCGTGGAGGAAAAAAAATCTAAAGTTGTTTGTTGGTAAGATCGTATTTCAACATTGGAGGATTCTAGGCACGAAGCCTAACAAAGGTTTCCTGTTTATATGGGCCTAGTGCAGAACAGGTGTTTCTATTAGTTGTACCTTGAGCAATAAGTATAGGTACTTTCGTATTATACCGTCTTTGTCAACGATCGCCAACGGTTTAGTAACTCGTTGGCGACGGATTCAAATTTGGCAAAAAAGATCAATAAATTAAGCCATTGCCGGATTGCCATAATTGGCGATTTAGCAACTGCGATGGCTTCAAATTTAGCGATAAAGTTGGACGGTATAATATGTTGTTGCTTGAAGGTTTTGCTTCTTTATTAGAATCCGTGTAGCTCTTGTTTGCTGATTGTTTACTACTATTAAATCACTAGATTGTACTTTGGCGACTGTCACCAATGAAGGTAATTATTAAAGACTCAGACAGCCAACTGACATAACTACTAACCAATTTTCAGGAAATGTATATGTATCTGTTGATTCTACAAGGGAAGATCAAAGATTCTAGAAATACCAAATTTGACACAAATATATTTTGAAGAACAGAATTATATATCAAAACAATGTTTTCAAATTTTATTAAAAATCAAATACCTTTTTCAGGTTTTTCAAAAATGCGAACTATTGCATAAAACTTAATTATAATAATAACAAATTCTTCCATAAAGTATTAATAAGTTCGTTTTATTGCTCTACAAAACCACAAATTTATTGTTTCTTGAATGCTTTAAACTGGTTATTTCCCCCAATTAAAAAATATAAGAAAATTTTTCGTATTTTGCCTTAAAATTTACTTTTAATAAACAAAAATTAATTGCTTCGCTATGTTTTTTTCTCGAATTTCACCAAATTTTCAAAATTTATATATTTAATATAATTTGTACATTTACTCAATATTTTTCATTACTTAAAGCTACCCACTTTTGGGTACCAGCTGATTCACTAATAATAGTTAATGCGTTTGATTCCTGATGTCTTTTAGAGAATTTTTTGATTCATCAAATTATGTTCGACATAAAAAAACAAATTAAGCAAATATGATAGACATAAAATCTTGTAAAGTCAGAAAAATAATGAATAAATAATAAATATTTACATATCCATAAAAAATTATAGGTACTTCCGCATTATACCGTCTTCGCCAACGATCACCAAAAGTTTAGTAACTCTTTGGTGACGGATTTAAATTTGGCGATAAATATCAACGTATTGCAGTATTACCCGATTGCCATAATTGGCGGTTTAGCAACTTATTGGCGACGACTTTAAATTTAGCGATAAAATTGGGTGGTATAATACGCAAATACCAAATTATATAATTTTTTTCATGAATTTTTTAATTAAAAATGTATGTTAAGTGCCTGCATACAGATACACACACATACTTTATTATTAATAGAAATAGAGATTATGGCGTACCGTGTTTGCTACTTCAATTTGTTGTTTGACTGAGTGGAAGGTACTTTTAAAAACATTTTTTAAAAGCCATATGTCATAGATATAATTAGCTATTATTCTCTTACAACCTGTTTATCACTACAGTCTAGATAATTTCGTGCTGGAAATTAAACAATGAGTTGTCAGTAAATTAAATTGAGATTAATATCCTTATTATAACCTTTGGTAATATAAATTATTAAAGGAATTAACTTATTATTAAAATTATTAAATGGAGAAGAGGAATTCAGTTTATTAGATAAGTACCAATAAATTAACAAAATTTTGAAGAATATGCGAATTATTAACCCAAAGCATCGAAGCATGGCACCATATTTTCTTGCTTCGTAAGCAAATTTATTATTAAAAAAATTCTTTCAATTATCAAACGAAGATTACATGAAGACAAGAAAACAGAGGGAATAATTTGTAATGCCAGTTAATATAAAAGTTTACAATAACAAATAAAAAATTGTAGCCAAAAGTACTTAAAAATTTTAAAACAATTTTTTAATAGTAAAAAAAAATGTGTAGCGATAACACCAGTGACGCTAGGCAACGTTTTCAATTTTGAGGTGCAATAAAATGGAATTTGTAGAGAAAGAACAATATTTTTTATAATTCTAATAAAATCTTATCAATTTTTAAATCGTGTAAATTTAATTATAAATTTTTATAATCCTGAGAGACTTAGAAAATAAGCATTATATTCCTAAGTCTCTAAGGTAATCGTTGAAGTTTTTGTTCATTTTTAATTAGCAAAATTAAAATTTTGAAACCCCTATTCTTATTAAAATCTAGTATTGAAGAAACTATGTGCCGAATTTGGTAGACATAGGTCCCTATTTTGTTCTATTGGAGCTTGTGAATAATGAAATCTAGTTTAGAGTGCCTAATCATTTCGCCAATGATGCCATTTCGCCAAAATCAAAAATCTAGAAGGCTGTCGATAGATTTTTACAATATTGTTTAAGTGGTCAGCCATCTTGATTGGCGATTGTTATCATTCTAATTTGTTATAACGAAACCCAAAAGTAGATATCAACCATTTTTTAATCATGCATGTCGCATGACATAATTTGCAGATATATTATCTTTTCGAAAGTCGGCTTGGACGATTATTTATTTTGTCGTCAAATTTCAATTCAAAATCAGCTGAAACGTAACAAATGTCTTCTTACGATGTTTTGTTATTACAATACTAATTATAACGATAATAATGAAATTTTACTAATTAAATAATAAAAATAATCGATGAAAATTTTTTCATTAATCCATTCTAATATAACACAGTAGTATTATTACGAAACTTTTGCATACTATGAGATAAAATTAGTTCTCACAGTAGCGACTTTATCTAACTTTAAGCATGACTTTTGAACGAAATAAACCTCTTTTTATCTCATCATGATAAGGCTCGTAAATACTATTAACAGCAACACTGCAGACTCGCTTCAAATGAATTAGGGGATTTTTAAACAAATGAGAATTTATAACCAAAATATGGATACAATCGAACTGCACTGCGTCGAACGAGTCTCGAATAACAGAAAGACTGATTTAAATGATGAGGTATGAGATTTTAAATTAATGTTCATTTCCTTGCTTCTCGTATCTGCCACGTGTTTCTGGAAAGAAGTATTCAGGCACTTGCGTCTTGTGTAAATATCTTAAACATTTATAATTAAAAATTTTCCCTCTTGCATTTAAATGCGAGTACAGTTAAATGCTCGGTTTGTTTTCATTTCCATATAAAATACGGTTCAGTTTAATATAATTATTTTAAAACCTTATTTTCCGTAATTAATTATTAAGGAAATTTTCTTATATTTCTTGCTTTTATTTACATTTGTGTTAGTCATTTGAAAAATCAGTTGGAGTGGTCTCCTCAAAACTTTCTCGCATACCCTCTATTAAGCTTATCATGCCATATATGGCATTGACTTACGGTAGATAAACAAACTTCCTAAAGGTAAGCATGTTAATATGTTAATAAAGGCAGAAACAATTTTTTTTTCTCGTCTGTAGGTTTTCCTAAAAATAGGAGTCTATTTTTTTCCAAAGCTGTTAAGTATTTTTTTTTCTTTCAACGTTTCCACTGATGATATTCTGATGTCATTCCATTTCGAGCTAAATGGACAGAAGAATAACCTTACAACAAAAGTTTTCCGTACTTTGTTGAACCAAACTGCCATCATATACGACTGAAGTTTCGTTCTTTTTATGGAAATGTAAACAATACAATCATAAAAACACGTGCCCTTATTTCCTTACTTATTTTTATGCAATGCTGTTTATAGATTTTTTTTAGTGCGGTCCAGTTATTCTTTCAGAGACGTACATTATATTTTAATAATATACTGAAATTCTTGTGCGGTCTAAAGAAGTAGTAACACAGTTTTTATGTAGCTATTTAGAATTTATTTCTAGAATGAGTTTTTTTGTTATATTTGAGTGAAGTTTTTCTATATTGTTATTTATTTTTATTTTGCAATTTTTTAACATTTTGACATTTTTCCCCCGAAAAAAAAGTTTCTCCAAATTGTTCTTTTGCATTTACACTTAATAATAGATTAACACATGCGTATTTATCTATAATATTTTATAAATGAATTTTCTTTTTAACTTATTTTATCATAGTGGGAACATGACGTTGTTTTATTTAAGAGACTTTAATGCCTCCGAAATTTACGGGCAAAAAATATTTTTACCTGCTTTTACTAGTAGTGCCTTATTAATCATTACGTATGCTTCTCTGAAAGTAGATGAGTTTTTAAAAGTTTTTTCCTGCCTTCACGAGTATTGCTTTATTATTATGTATGTTTTTTTGACAGCAGATGCTTTTTAAAAGATATACATAGAACCATGACATCATAGCTGTTATTTCATCTCAAAATCGATCGAGCTCCAAAACTTTGTCTGCCATCTGGAAAAATTGAAAAGGAAAATTATATTCTAGTCTATAATATTGAAATTCTAGTTAATTCGAGTTATATTCTACTCTATATTATATAAAAAATTATATAATTGAGAGATAGGGATAGAGACCGATAGAAAAGTCTCTTGATGGTTTCAAACCGGTTTAAACTGGTTAATGTCTTAAATTATTTAAGATAAATAATGACTTATAAAATAAAAACTTTCTCGCGATATCTTGAAATTTGCGATCGTAGATTTATTTTTATTTTTATTTTTATTTTTATCGATTTCAAGAAGGTCAGAAATTTAAAGATTTGTTAGTATCTCGAGTTTGAATTATTTTGGCGACCACATTTATTACTTCTTGTGCATACTTTGTAAACGGGAACATAAAAAACATCACGAATTGTGCCACAGCAAAGTAGAAATAGAAAGTGTTTCATTGCTCTCTGCAAGTTAAACCCACGATTCAAATTCGCCCACGGGGATTCGCTGAACCGGTCAAGGACTTTCACAATCGGTTTTAAAAAAATCGTTTCTTAATTTGACTTTCGTGTGTTCATTTCATCACGACGTTTCAAATGTCGGTAAGGCATAAAATATATTTCTGATTTGAATAAAAAATGAAACTGGCATGATTTGATAACTGATATGTTATCATTCGAATTTTTGTTTAAATTGAAGTATTTAATCTATATCACTATAATAAATGTGAAAGGTTTTGAAGGATGGATGTATGACGTTAGTCAATCACGCCAGAACAACTGAACGAAATTGGATTAAATTCAGCACAGAGATAGATTATTGTCTAGAATAGAGCACAAGCTGATATTTATTCCGGTTAACTGATTGGTTAATTTTTTATTAACTAAATACTAACTTTGCCATCAAGAATCTTAATTTTCCCACTGCCAAATGAGTAAGACTTCAGTTTAATTTTTACATAGCTAATGAGATAAGTCTTAACACGTTTTCGACCGATTATTTCAAACGATTCAATTTATTTTCTTAGGGTTTGATGTATTTAAAATTAAACATCATTAATAAATCAGTTTTTCGAATCATTTTGAAGTAATTTCGAATTAAAATAAAACGGAATAAAGAAAATAAAAAAATTCCAATCTGTACTACATTATCCCAACTGATGTAGAAAATTTACGCATTTGCATTGCCCAATTTGAAGTGAAAATTAACACATGTGCAGTGTATCATAATTATTGAAGATTGTATTTTTATTTTTAAAAAAGTTGAAAAATTATTTTTATAATAATGTTGTAACTATCTCAATCTCGATCAATTAATAAAATAGACTCCACTTGATTTTAAAGAATCCATGATTTGTTGCTTTGCTTTATTTCAGGTATACGCTGTAAATAAATTGTTTTTAGGTTGATTGTGTGCTTTTCCATGCGTACGAAGCCTCGGCTAAAAGCTAGTCATCAATGTAAAGGAAAAACTTGAAAGTAATTCACTAAAATACAAACTTCTTAGTGCACTCTAGTGATTTGATTTGTTTTAAATTTCACGCAATGAGTTTGCTGCATTTCAAGTTAGATTTCGTACTTCTTCTTCTTCTCTACAGCCGACCACCCCTCCACTACTGAACTTAGCAGTATCGACCGGATTTGTTGTGGCCGACTGTAGGGTGTAGCAATGTCCATCCTTACATTGACCTAATCTGTCAGACTGATATTCTCTTCAAGATACTTGACCCCAAAGTGGTCATAAACTGACCACTTCCTCCTCTGCAAACTTTCAAATAGTTGGGAAAAAACTGGCAGTTTTATACATCATGTGCTTCAGAGTCCTAAGATTACTTGGAACCATCAGTTAGATTTAGTACTATCAATGTTTTGCTTTTTAAAAGTTTTTCTTTAGCTATGTATTTAATACCGTCATACATTCGTAGATTTATAATTAGAGTTAGAACTTTTCTGAAGCGATTATACATGATTTACTGGTTAATTAATAAAGAGATTTGAAGTAAAAAATATATTTCACTGTATAGTTCACAATGAAGTTTAGTGATCTGTATATTTCCTTTCCTGGAGACCCCTCTTGCTTCGATTCGTTGGCAATCACCTCATGGCCATTTAATTTTCCGCTACTTAGCATTGCCTATCCAAATCAGTGCTCAATCACAACTTCAATCATCAACGAACCAGAAACTACTTAAAGAATATGTGATCTATGACATATTAAACGCCCTGACTTGAGTGATCACGGTAATAAGGAACAAATGGATTCAGTAAACCGAAATAATCACTTTACTTTTGGTTGTGTAGTTTTTATTAACCTAATGGTGTTTACATGCTTGTATAATATCTGTGAAATTATTGTATCAAAGACGATAAGCCAGAAAATTAGGTATCGAGCTGCCAAATATGGCATGAGGGTAACATCTTTGAAAGGAAGCGCTTGTTCAAAAACATCGTCTCAAAATTTTATTAGTTTTTTTAAAATAATAAATGTTTATCATCATTTTCATTTAATTTATTAACTTTTTGAAATTTTTCCCCGCCATATTTTTGATGAATATTAT
The DNA here is from genome assembly GCA_026289955.1 of Argiope argentata. Lineage (NCBI taxonomy): Eukaryota > Metazoa > Arthropoda > Arachnida > Araneae > Araneidae > Argiope > Argiope argentata. The sequence goes on along the minus strand of JAOUZG010017606.1, from coordinate 6,737,468 downwards.
TGCAGAAAAACTGAATCCACATCCCGTTAAATATTAAAAAATCAGCTTTTAATAACGTGGTGCCATTCCATTTACAAATTTAAATTTAATGGAAACTGATTAAAAGAAGATTAAAACGAAATCTGCTATGCATATTTCAATGTATCGTGTCAGAACATCATTTCTTGAACGGCCAAGCACAACTTGCTCGTGCAAGTTAAATTATATTTTTATTCATTTTAATCGTTTCATTGAGTGAGTAAATTTAGTATTGCAAACGATAAAAAAAACTTTGTCTCGCATTTATTGTTAAAAAAATATAACATTTCCTATTTATTTCATTTCATATAATCACGTGCACAAAGTAACACTTTTCTTGGTTTTATTTGCTGTAGCCATTAACTTATTTTCTTATAATCAGAGCTTTTGTAAATGTGATGGCAACGCGTTATTAAAAGCTGATTTTTTGAGTGCTCGAGCAGAAAATAAAATTTCAATTTTTATTGAATTGATTGATTACGGATTGTTTTATTTTTCCCCTACGTTTTTTTCCCCCTACGGACTTTTGTTGACGCCACAAACGTCATTTCCAAAATAACATCATGCTCTGACATGAAATAAATAAATTTTACAGTGCAAGTTTATTAAATTTTTTTCCTGCAATTTTGCCTCCTGATTAAACAAAAATGTTATAATACTTTTCATTATTTTAGTTATTGAATTTAAATTCAAGTTCTTTAATAAATACATCGTTATTTAAGCTCTCTTTGCTATAAATTTAAATAGAAAATTCATAAATAACAAGTAATATCAAAATAATTTTTTAATCATTTCCTACTTAAGTTAAGAAAGAAAAAAAATATTTTAATTACTTTATTAAATAATTATAATTAATATAATGTATTTAAATACGGCAGAATCACAATATTAAGCAGAAAAATAGAAAAAGAATTCCCAGGCAATTTTTTATTCTTCTTTTTATATACGGTGTTCGAACTCGTAGCGTTAGGAATGCCAATTCAACGCCATACCAACCAGACTATCCCGACTTAAAAATTACAATCACTATAAGAAATTGATGGAAAAATTATACTAGCATTGGATTTTCAACGCCAATGGAGGATTAAAAGCCAATTGTGACGACGTGAAAGGGGTGATTTTTCTACACCACTTGGAGTAACGCAATGCAGAGTAGAAATTTCTAATTTTCTTTATTATGTATTATTTGAAATCGAGAGTACTTCGAAATGAATTCGAAAAATCGATTCATTAACAATGTTTTATTTTAAAAGTTTCAAACATGAAACAAAAAGAATCGTTTCAAATAATCGGTCGAAAACATGTTAAGCCTAAAGATCATTAGTGTAGGGAAAAAACAAAGTTGAAACCTTAAAAAGTTGATTTCTTGATTTTGAAGACAAATAAAATATAAAAAATTCTGCTATTTGGATATCTAAAAATTCTTATCTGTACAGTTTTATAATAAATAATTTATTCTACTATAAATAAGGTAATCGAATGGGAGTTATTTGCTCTCTATCTAAGCATTCAAGGTAATTGAATAATTATCCTTTCGATGGTATAGATGTAGGAATTAAGTTTGAATTTCATGAACATTACCGGCGATGTTACAACCTCACCAGTAGGGGTTATGTTCCGTTATTTAAGCGTAGATAATTTGGCCCCATAAGATTATTATATACACGCGAGAAACAAGAACCAATCACTGAACTGAAGTTTCTCATTCCCGTATTTTGAATGTCTTTCTTTAGGGTAAAAAAATAAAGTAAACGTCCCTTCATAATAATCATATCATTTCATTTAAAAGATGAATAGTCGCTTAAAAATATTTCAGTATTTACATATTAGACCGTCGGACTTTATCGCCAAATTTGAAGTCTTCGCCATTGAGTTGCTAAACCGCCAATTATCGAAATTCAGCAATGGTGTAATCCGTTGATCTTTATCGCCAAATTTAAATCCGTAGCCAATGAGTTACTAAATCGTTGGCGAAGACGGTCTGATACGTAAGTACCAATATTTCTTTCGCTTGATAAAATTTACAATTTAAAATATAAATTGATTCCTAAAATTTACCGCATACTTATAAAATTTGTAAGATTCATTCAAGTTTTTTACCTACAATTATCAAAGAATATATTATTATTTAAATTGATGCTAAGCGCGATTAACAGGAGGCTTTCGAAATTGAAATATATTGTTGCACGGAAATGGAAGATTCTGCTTTGAAAGTATAGAAACAATATTTTAAAACACAAATGCCAGCAAAATTAAGATTCATCTCTCTTTGCTGCATTGTTTTCACTTCTCGCGAAAATATTTGGTTCATTACTTCACATTTAGCTAATAACAAGGCCTAAATATTTAACTATTTCAAATTATTCACCGAATTTTCAAATTTACTCGGGCCGCCAATTAAGCGTGAAAAGATAAGATAATGCGCCCAAGGTATCATTAGTCGAGAATTTATGGCTAATTATTCGGCGAAGTTTCCTTTCGGATTAGATTACCGCCGCCTTTTGTCTTTGGTGTCTAAATGTTTCGAAAAAGCCCGCCTCCGAGAAGCCTCTGAAAAGGTTGCAAGGGAACATTAGAGTAAAAGGGTGCAATTGCTTGCTGTTGGTCTCTTCCAATTAGCGGGACGGGACTGCCGTGGAACGATTCCAAGAGATGAAAACAAAAGCATTGTTTGGACTGCAGAGCGCGTAGGAAGAGTTTGGATTATTGTCACGTGACCTTTGTTCGGGGATAAATTTTTTTGCTTGGCAGAGACTACTTTGAGAGAAGATTTAATACAGGACTGACGCCCAAGTTTTTTTTTTCTTATTTATTTGTTGCTTTTTTTAAAGGAGAGAAAAACCTTTTGCTTCGTTTAATTTTTATAATGTAAGAACATGATATTGTTTTGGGAATGAGATTTGTAGCATCAACAAAAATCCGTAGGCAAAAAATACAAATTTTATTATCTGCACTAGCATCCCCCCAAAAAAAAATCAGCTTTTAATAACGCGTTGCCATCCCCTTTACAAAAGCTCTGATTTTTAAAAAAAATAAGTTAATGATTACCGCAAATAAAGCCTAGAGAAATGTCATTTTGAACACGCGGTTATATGAAATGAAATAAATAGGAAATGGGATATATTTTAAAACAATAAATGCGAGACAAAGTTTTTTTGGATCTTTTGCAATTCTAAAGTGACTCATTCAATGAAACCATTAAAATGAATAAAAACATAATTTAACTCGCACGAGCACGTGGTGCTTGTCCGTTCAAGAAATGATGTTCTGACATGACACATTGAAATATAAATAGCAGATTTCATTTTAATCTTTGTTTTTTTCTCCTTGTTAATTTATTCTGGCAGATTATGCTCTTATATGATCTTGAGTGGAACTAAGCCTTCTTATCAATGTATATGGACTACGGGAGTTTATATTTTTCTCTGAAAGTATATCTTGGCATTTCAGGACAATTCTTTTACGTTCAGCTTGAAGGTTCGACTGTCGATTTCTTGCTACTTTCATGACTAGAGCTTAATTGCTCCTCTTCGAATGATTAGATTTCCGTTTTCCGGACATTTAAAAAAAACTATCAAATAATAATAAATAAAAAAAATTGAAAACCAATATATTTAAAAATATAAAAATATATGAAAAATATTTAACTAACATAAATAAAATTGAATTACAACACCACGCAAGTAATATAAAAGCAATTTATTTACAAAGTATTCCTGAAATAAAACAAAGCAGGAAACCAATTCATCAATATCACGCCCATATCCATTAAAAGTGCAGTTTTCTACAATTAGAATAAACTGCGCATGCGTGAATTTTCAACGCCAATTATGGTATTGCAAAGGCGTGAATTTTCTACGCTAGTTAGGGTAACCTAAAATTTTTAATTTCCTTTATTATGTTTCATTTTAATAAAAAAGTACTTTAAATTCGAAAAATTGATTAATTAACAATGTGTGATTTTAAATGTATCAAACACTAAGTAAATAAACAGAATCTTTTGAAATAACCGGTCAAAAACATGTAAAACCTAACCTCATTAGCGTGGGAAAAAAACAAGGGCGTACCTTCTGTATTGAAAATTAACTTCATTATCAAAGTAAGTAATAATTTTCATTCTTACATCTTACCTGTTCTTAATACAGTATTGGGGGAAAAGTTACCTATTGCGTTAATGATTTTTTTTATTATAATTCATGGATCGAGATAGCCTGGTTGGTAGGGATTTCGATTCGCATCCCTTGGGTTGAGCATTCGGACCAGCCAGTCAAAGATTTTCCGTATGTGTGGTGGCTGGCGCACGTTAAATCTGTCGTGGTCTCAAGGTCTTCCGTATCGAGAGTAAACCACTGGGTCGATTGGGTCAGATGTGATCGTTCTCTGTTCCAGATCCAAATTACGATCTGTGGATGAATGAATGAAAATACATGAAGGAAGCCCGCCCCTTAAAAAGGATTTGAGACGCGTGTGAGTTAGAAGTCAGACTTCTGCCCCCCAGGGCTCAGGGGTCCGTGCCCTCAGAAGCTATTGCATCCGTTGCAAAGCGGAACACGAAAACAACAATTATAATTCGTGTTTCATCCAGAATTCTTTGTCCATATTCTTATAAACAAGGTATCTAAATATTTATGTTTAATTTTTCGCCTCATTTAAATATAAATATTCATGTTAGTGAAATATAACAAGATTTAGTTTTGATTTCGCAAAAAAAAATTTATTTTTGATTTTTTTTGTGCATTTGTAAAAAAATTAAGAATTCATTAAGAGCTAAATAAAATTTGTAATTTGTTTTTTGTAACGTTTCCATAATAATATTTTGAAACTTCAAAACTACAAAACCCTTTGTGGTCCGATGTCGTGTGTCCGACTCGATACTCAAGATTGTGCATCATTTTGAAGGGTTATTCATTTATTTTTCAAATTTAATTGTTAAAAACGCCTACATAAGGGTTAAAAGATGTAGATTAATTTTTCAAAGAAATTCGACTTAAAAGAATTATGTGTATTTATTTTTCATAGCAATAAACAAATCTTTGTATTAGTTGAATAATTTTGCATTTAATTATTTTTCGGTCTGCAAAGGTTTAATATTTGAGTAATTAGGAGATAAATAAGAATGAATATCTTCAGCATAAACGGCTTATATTTGAGTCCTTAAAAATTACGAAGGCTACATCTCATTTCCAGCTGGCGGTAGAGAATGTGAAAATAAGTTGCTGCAATATCAACAGCAATTCAAATGATTATTCAATCTCTTTCTTATCTATAAATATAAAACTGCGTCCTTGCTCTCATTCGGAATACAATATAATTTAAAATCATTTAAAAGAGATTCTTGAGAGTTTTCACATATAATATATAATTGCTTGTTAAAAGGTAAGGCAGCTCATAAACTGATATTTAATAATATTTATTCATTTTGTGACCTAATCATCAATAAAGGAGTGATTTTGCTGTTAAAAGCTTTAATGAGTTTGCTGTTTCGTAGAAAAGAAAATGTCAGTTTTCTCTATTGTACAAACTGTATTTGTCACATGTTTTTAAATTGAGATGCTAGCTTTCGCCTGAGTTTATTTAGAAACAAAAAAAGGTAAGTTTTAATTTTCATAAATTAATTTAAAAACCAATTAATAAAATGAATTAATTTTAATTATAAATTAAATTAATTTTGGAATGATTAAAAAATAGTAATTGACATAACTTTAAATAATTATTAGAAATTTATTTTAAAATGATTCATTTTGTAGGTTTGAATCTAGAAATTGAAAAATTTCATTTAAATATTTTTAATTGTGTTTAATAAAAAAAACTGAAATTGACATATTTAAATAAAATACTTAGTTATATTACAAATAAGTAAGAAATTGTTTCCAAAGGTTTTATCCTAAATTATTTGACTTTTCTGTAAAGAATAAATTCATTTTTATTTAGTTCAAATATATTTTGTAAAGAATGTTTTCGTCGCAGTTGAAAGTAGGCTTAACTGCTTCGATTAAATTTTTTTAAAAAATGGAGATATTTTCAGGAATTTCACCTTAAATATGAAAAAAAAAATTGAAATAATATTTATAAATAAAAAATGGTGAAAAAATATCATTCAGTGTCACTAAAACTATTTGCATAGTAAAATATGTAACTAAACTTGCAAAAAATTTATAAAAATCAAAATCCTATGAGGGTTTTTATTTTTTGCAATTAAGGATTTTTTAAAATTTCTGATACTTATAGAAATTTCTTTATACATACATGTACTTTTAGAAATATTTTCTAATTTTTAATGTCGAATAAGAATACACTTGATTTTATATCATAGCACAATATATGAATAATATTCTATAAGAATATCTTACATGGATCTTTGATCTTATCTATTTCTTATTACTTTTTTGTTAAGTAAGCCGACACTATTGTATAGTGATTAGTTTTCTGAAAGCTTAATTTTCTATTTAAATATTAAAAAAAATATTAAAAGATATTTGAATCAGTATTCCAAAATGTCGACTCTTGTATTACACTTGATTTATCTACTTAATTTTACATTTAGAATTTCCCCTGAATTATATAGCAAAGGTAATGCACCCATAGAATATTCTGGAGCTAAATCAATGGAAGTTATTGTAAAATTTACCTAAAATATTTTTAAAATTTATTAAATTTAGATTAAAAAATAAACAAAACTAAAACTGATATTACTAAAATGCTAAATTTTAAATTTTGTTTAATGGTTTAAAAGCTATATTTGTTCAATTTTATTATCTGAAGGCTCCGAAGAAAAAATTAAAAGAAAAGAACAAACCTTTTCTCTGTCAATATATTAAACACAAGATTAAAACTATCTGTAAAATTTTCATAATTCTATGAAGTCTTATGAAGCTTCATTAATATGCATGGTGAAATTTACAAATAATATACAAGTAAATGAGTTAAACAAAAAATCAGAACGGCGAAGCCATTTTAAAAATAGTTAGATGCTTTTCTTAAAATATATATTCAGTTTTCAAAAGATATTATATTTATACCGAAATTTATACCGATTATTTATTTGGTATATTATATTTATACCGAAATTAAGTTTTTTCAACAAACTATTTTTCCATTATTTTTTTTAGATCTTTCGTAAAGAAAACGTTGAAACGTTTGCCGAAATCGTAAATAAAGCTCACAATTTTATGATGCCTTTAATAAAATTCGTTGCTAACAACTGCTTGGAGTTAAAACAAAATTGTCTTAAATATAAAAGTCTTCACGGAAAGCTGTACAAACAATATATAATGAGACTTGTTTTATTCTTTAACATGTGCTTTTTTTAAAGATTTTTTTCTAATAAATGGATGAATTAGTTCTGTTGACTATCATAGTAAACATTGTGTTATGAAATATAGTTGAATTTCAACTTCATTTTTTTTAAAAATGTAATGAAATAAATTAATTTCTTGTATCAAATTAATTTTGGAATGAAACTTATATCTTGCAGAAGAAACAATTGACTAATACCGTTATGCACTATTAATTGATAAACGGTTAATGATAACTTCCGTTTTGTGGGATGTATGTCTTTAATGCCACACGAATTGATTCCAATGCATGACGGCTTCCTGGTATAAGGGTAGCATGTCTTTTCTGCGATCTGGTCGTTTTTCGCCGGTTCCGGTACGGGGAGGGTTATTGTTTTTCGTTGTTCTATCTATTAGGTGTGTGAATGTGCCCCCCCCCTCTGTAAAAAGGTAACAAAGTCGTACTCTTGGCCCAAGTAGACACTACTGAAGAAAAAAAAGAGACGCTCATTTGGCTTAAATCGCTTGCAGACCAGTCAAAGAGCTTGTAAAGTGCCATAAGTAACAACAACCAATGCACATAAAATTCCCAAAACTTTTCTTGTATATTGTTTGATAAGTATATTTGTGCATTGTTAGTCATATATTGTCAATAAATCAAACAACTTGTTAGAGTGCAATATCTGAGCATTTTTTTTCGCGATTAATCGCTAAGATGTTTTTATTAGACAAATACCAGGTAAACGGATATAATACACAGTGATTTTTTTCCGAAAGTGGGAAAACAAAATTTGAATTAAATTTGTAACCATGAGATTTCATATCAAAGCTCATGTTCGTCATTATGATTTTGAGTTAAAAGTTTAGCTCTTGAAAGGACAGGCCGACAGACACGCAGCATATTCATTAGTCACTAAATCCGTGCATCAAATTTCATTGATCTTGTTTTGTTTAGTTTTCAATTCCTACTGTTAGTTCACACTTTCCCTACATATTTATATCTTGTTCATATTTTCAATCGTTAATAAAATACTTTTTATTCACCCACTCCAGTTCAAATAATTTTTTTTTTAAATTTGTAGTGGATGACCATTGATGTTAATACAGTTTTTTCAAACAATAATTCATTAATTCTATTTTAATTAATTTTGAATACTTTAAATAGAGTTTTAGGAGTTTGTAATGAAAATTGAAATCAGCAGGCAGTAGCTCAATAGGTGAAATGCGAGGATTTCAGTATTTTTTATGTGAAAGTGAAGACTGCGAGTTCAAATCTTGCGAAAATCAATATGTTTTTGATAAATTATTTATATTAATTGTAATTATTTAATAAGAAGTTACTAAAATGAAATTTTTCTTAGTTGACCTGATTAAGAACTGACTTTAATTTTTTTTTATATTACTTGTTCGTGGTTAACGTGCTAACTTATATTCGGACAGCCGTACTGTACGACTGCCTCCTTTCTTTAAACTTAGTTCAAAATTGGATAGAAATCTACAAATTTGATACAGAAGCCTTATATAAGGTTTCATCTGTCTATTTCATACGCATCATAAGCTATCAAGTACACAGAAAAACAGACATAATTCCAAAAACATATTTTTCGGGCTGGTGAAGGTTTAAAACGTAAAAATTTGCCCAAAAAAAAACGCTAATTCGAAACTTTTTACACCAAAACCATACATTATTTTTGCGTACATATTGCATGAGAGAGGGAAAAACTTCTCTTGACTCTACTTGTCACATTTCAAATGAGACGTTTTATAAAAAATAATAAAAACATATTTATACAATTAATTTGTTGAAAATCGTATTTTAAATAGCGATTTGTATTGGAAATTATTAAGCGAAAATTGAAACAGTTTATTATATACTAGTAAAAGATAAAAACTAAAAAAGAAATCTATGATTTGTATATAACTAGCTTTTACCCGCGTCTTCGTCCGCGTGGAAATTTTGATGTATATGTGTGAGAACTGGCGATCTGATCACAATGTAAAATGTCATCAGACCGTATCATTATGGTGGTGTTGAAAATAATGTTCGCCAAAAACATAGTTTTTCGAAAATTGAAACGCCTGAGAGTGGCGTGAAAGGCAGCAATACCGTTTCCAAAAGTAAGGTTTCGATGAACACTGCAGCAAATTAACGAAAATATAGAAAGAAAATGAATAAATGTAATAATATGGAATGTACGTAAAAAAATCGATTCCGAATAATAAAAGTTACAAAAAAGAATTCAAAGATCAGAAAAAAAATCAAGGGAAATGAAAAGCAAAGTTCGAATTAAAGTGACATAAAAGAATGACGGCAATGTAAACCCAAACAAAGCACTACCGAAACATTACCAGCCTCTCAAAACACCAAATCGTTATGTATTAAAGATTAGCCCACATAACTAACCTAAAAACAATTTATTTATAGTGTGTACATGAAATAAAACAAATCAACAAACCAATTATTCATAAGCGTTTTGCTGATTAGTCTGGACAAAATAAAATCAAGTCAAGAACACACTGAGCATGCGTGAATTTTCAACGCCAGTTGGGGTAACATAATACGGACTAGAAATTTTTAACTCCTTTATTGCTCTTCATGTTAATTAAAAAGTACAGAATGAATCCGGAATATCGATTAATTAACAATATTTAATTTTAAGGGCATCAAACACTAAGAAAATAAACAGAATAGTTTGAAATAGTCGGTCAAAAACTTGTTAAGTCTGACCTCATTAACCTGGTAAAAAAACAAACTGAAGTCTTACTCGTTTGGCGGTAGAAAATGAATAATTCTCGCTCGTAATTTAGTTTTTAATTAATAAAAAATCACTATTCAATGAACCGGAATAAATAGTATAAATAGTACCTGTGTCCTATTTTAGACTATAATCTTTTTTTGTGCTAAATTTAATCCAATTTCCATCAGCATTTCTGGCATGATTGATTAATATCATCAATCCATCCAAATTTTCAAATTTATAATAGTAGTATAGGTATTTAATTTTCAAAACGATTGCTGAAAAGCGTAATTATTTACATTTCACCAATATTTAAAACTTTATTAAAAAATTCAGTTTTGAACATTCCTATTTCTTTTTCTTTTTCTAATTTTAAAGGTATATTTTTTAATCATATATCTGTCATTGTATTCCAATTTCTTAGCCTAATTAATTGTTAATTCGCTGAACACTTTTTACTTAAACTAATTCATATTGAAAATAAATTATTTAATAAAAAAATCTACGAAAGATTAAATATGGTAGTGCGATGATACTATTTCCTACAGAGCGGAATTATGTTAATGGTTGTCGATTACCAATTTAAAAACTTTTGATCGACCGTTTATTAAATGCACTAGCGTGAAGAAATATTTTGCAAAAAAGATTAAAAATAACTTTTTTATGTTAATGTTGATTAATACGTAAAAACAAAATGTAGAAAAAAATTATTTCATCGTCAGAAGCATTTTTCTGACATGTTCTTATTTCAGGGAAAATTGAGTTAAATAACCGGAAAACCTTGATTCAATCGGAACACGTTACGCTGATGATTCTGTTTCCGCTGTAATTTCAAATAAAAACAAAGCAAAAAAAAAGGAATTATCTTGAATTAATTAACGCCATTTTTTCAGTCTTTTAACTATATAGATGATTTATTTCTGTTTTCTGAACTGAATATCACAGAGATTTCTAACAATTTTCTAAAAGGTTTTTTCTTTGTAATGTAAAACAGAAGAATGTTAGTTCTTGCTCCTTGTGAAAGATTCATAAAATGTCATTTTTAATCAAAAAATTATAATAATAAGCAGCGAAGAAAAAAATTGCAATTGTTTTGAAAGTAAACTGTTTTTCTATTTAAATCTATATTATAGATGTTTTTATTTTCGTTCAAAATTTAGTTTAAATTATATTTTAAGAGAAGTTTTTATATTATGTTCATAGACTAAGCTGTTCCCAAACAAAACAGCACATTTTTTTAACATAAAGGAATGACATGAAAAAAAAATTGTATTTTCTGAATAAAAAGGATAATGATAAAATTAATACTTTTATTCCAGTTTGAAAGAATTTTTTGGTTTCCATCTATTTTCTTATACTTCTTATTTCATAACAATAAAAAAATATAAAAACAAAATGGAAGCATAAAAAGAAATCCAAAATGCATTAATTTCCATTTTTAATAATCATTTTACCTTATCTAGCATTAGACATAGGCTTTGTTTACAACGAATCTTGTTTCTGAATGAGCATGCATTTATCTTTATGAGGTTTATTTGGATTTATAATAAATGTATTTCCATTAGGGGAAAGCAAACACAGGATTTATGTACAAGATGATTTATGCTCTACAAAATAAATAAATAAGTAAAATGAAAGTCCTTGAACTTTATAGAATATTTTATGAAATATTAATAAGAACTATAAATGAAGTAATGTTTTTCTGAAATGTTTGTGTTCGTATTCCTTTTCATTTAATTGTTCTTTTTACATTTCTATGTATTTCTTTCATATGCACCACAAAAATAAAAATGTTTATTTATAGATATCAGATATGATCAAGTCAAGATTGAAAATGAAACAATTCAGCTTGTTTTTATCAGAAATTTCCATCTCAATTTTTTTCAAATAAATTATAAAATACAACTAAATATAACTGTCTAAAATAAAATATAAATATTTCTAAATTAATAATAATAAATATCCTATTAATAACATATTTCAAATCCTTAATTAAAAAAAGATTCTTTTAAATGAAACTGTATTCTTAAGAATCAAAAAGAATATCTGATATTGTGAAAATTTAAGTACATAATTTTCATAGAATATTAAGTTTTAGAAAGATATATACAAAAATTAAAGATTTTTAAATTTTAGTTTTTGATTCTATTAATATAGTTTATGGAACTTGTTTGTCTAAAAACATTAATATAAAACAAGAGTTTAAAGAAGTGCGTTATATTAGGAATAACCGTAAGTTAAATAAAATATTGAGATCAGTTGAATTAATTGAGAGAGTTTGGGAAGTGAACAGAGTTCCACATTTTTATGGTTATGCTATAAAAACATGAACCATTAAGACCTCAAAATCGAAATTTTTAGCATTATAATAATTTGCCGATGTTTATTTAGCGTATTAAAAAAGGTATAAAATATAAAATCAAAAATATTTAAAAAAATTAAAAAAAATTAAAATAATAAAATTAAAATATAATGAATATGCTAATTTTTTACATTTATATATTCTTTATATATTTTGATTCTAATTCTTATTCTTAATTCTCCAATTATTTCTAAATTTAAATATTGTACCTGGATTATATAGTAAGTCTTTTGTTTTATCGTATACTATAATAATTTACTTCATCTGCATAATTTGAAAAAGTTTTAATATTATATTTACAAAGAATTCGAAGAATTTTTTTTTGACATTTTGCCGCAGCCAACAAACAAAACAATTTGACCTCTGTTTGTTCTAGATGTTCTCCCCATTCGTCGATTCTCTCTAAAAAGTTCTAAATTTCCCTTATCGTCTAAACTTTTGCTGTATCCTATAGCATCCTCTTCTTTTTCTATGAAACTAAACTTTTTTTTCTGTTTTTAACATTTTTTTATAACATCCGAGCGGTTTTTTGAATGACAGCATATGTCGTTGATCAGCTGCATGACGTCACGAGATTTCGTAAACATCGATCGCGCGCATGCGAGGGCAAGGATTCGCTTGGAGCGAATCTCTTTCAGATGCTGAACAGGTCTGCAGATCGCGAGAAGAGTTTCGCGATAACAGACGGAAGAATTGGATTAAAAGTACGGTAAGAAAAGTAGGAAAAACACGTGGGTCTTTGCTTTCTAATTGTGACTTGTGGAAAAAGAATATTTAGATTTTCGAACAATTTTATTTCCTATTTTTTTTCCCGCGTCAATTAAATGTCGAATTAATCCAACTGAAAATGTTTGTTTCGTTCTGCCGATTATCGTCTGCTGAAAAGTTTGAAATATTTCATCATGTATAAACGAATAATTTTCTGGAATAATTTTGAATTTTTTCGATTAGAATCGGACTTCATGGAATACTGATTCCAAATTCTGTGGAATATGTAAAGCTGAAGGTATTTTATGTTTACATTGTTTATTTCTTTTTCGTGGTTCGTTCAGGTGTTAGAGATTTAGGAATGCCAATTCATATTTTTAATATGAAAGCAGCTTGCTAATGCTTTATGATATGTTTCAGAAACAAATTTGCAGTTTAGAAATGTCGGAGACAAGAAAGAAAGAATTGTCTCTAGAAAGTTTTAAGTAGCTAAATGTTGTTAAGGCAAGAAGTTAGATGACTATTTTCTTATTTTCGTAGCAGTTAGTAGACATTTATAGTTTTAGAAAGTTATAGAAAGAAAATATAAAAGATTTTTTGTCTTTATTTGCACAAGCTTGTATATTCATCACGTTCAAAGAGATTATAAATATTTCAATTGCTAATTTCATTGTATGAAAATATTAGTAACATTTTTTTACTTTTTTGAATTACCAGCTAAGCATTTATAAAATTTCCTGATAATCAGTATTAAGAATATTTCGATGGAAGTTATTGTGAAGAAAAAATATTATGTATCAATGTTGAAATACATATGTATCAAAAAGATGTACAGCTTATAGAAAAAGAAAATACAATTACAGATGTATATAATTGTTATAAAAGAAAATAGATTTATGAAAAACAAGCGATGTAAATTTTTTAAGCTCAATGGAATTCTTCCATTTAGTGATCGACTGAATGCCAAAAATTGTGAAATAAAAATCGAATATTGAATTTTGATTCACTTACAGCTAAGAAACTGATTTAATAAGCAGCGTGCCAAATATGCTGAAGAAATACTTGTTTTTCTCGGAATATTTCCAATTATGCTTCAATTGAGAATTATATAAATATTAAAACGAATCTTATGTGTATATATTATTGATTTTTGAAAACACAGGCCAATCATTTTGTGAAGAAACTTAAGTACTTAAAGTACAAATATTTGCTTTAGATATTAGTTTATATTGAAAGACCCTTGCAGTATTGAAAAGTATTTCATGTACTGAGAGCTATTTTTCTTAAATAAATAATTCATATTTGTTTATTTAAAAGAATGACGTATTTAATAGAATTTCGTAGTTTAAATTAAAATAGTTTAAACAGATATTAATACTACAACAAGAAATCACATACTTTTAGCGATGACTTTGAATTACATTCATATACTATCGTTTTAGTGACACAAGTATAGCAACCATATTTTTTTGTTTAAACATTTGCTTGTAGAAGATAAAACATTCCGCTTTGAACATATTTCAACAATTATTTTTAATAACTGCAAAATACTTCACTTTTCATTCTTGAGAATATTATTCTGATTATTTTTCCAACTTGGTGAGAATAGAACTACTCTTAGATCAGATCTGTATTTTACACATTCCGGTAGAAATCAAGAACATTCTAGAACTTTTCCTTTGATAAGAAAGAAAAGAATACTGGAACATTTTTTATTACTTATTTAATGTAAGCAAGTTTTTTAACGAACATCTATTGAAAATGCGAAGCAACAGTTCAGTATACCCATCAGATTCAGTAGAAATGAATGAAAATCACCGATTTGATAACGATTATCAAAGGTCAACTTTGGCAGTGGACATGTCCAAGAGGATGCTAACAGCAGACGGTTCTTCTAAAAGGTATGATAGAAGGGGACGAAGAACTACGGTGGCCTGTGTACCCCATACTTCAATGCCTATTCTAGATGATAACGGTATTGGTGCTGAAAGAAAAGTCCATCATCAAAGCTGGTCCGAATTGTCCACTTCTGGACTCTTTCGAGATGCCGGGGTAGGCAAGCCGCCTAGAAGTAGAGCCAAAAGAGTAGAATCGAACGAAGAAATCTTTTTGGAAGATATTCAAGATGAGGTAAGTCTTTTTGGCAGTTTCAGAAGTGAGAACATTTTATTCAACGGGGTGGTTAAATTCGGAAAGAAAGCTTGTTGCTGATGGATTGTTTAGTTTATAACACTAGTATATTACTGGGGAAAACGAATACGTTTCGTTTGTTCTTTTTGTTTTTCGTTTTGGAATATAACAGTCTTGGTTTTAAAATTACAGGTGGGATGTGTTTTGCTTGTCAAGCTACGAATATATTTAGTTGGAAAAAAATTATTATTTACAAATCCTCTAAGTGTTTTTTAGTGTAAGAATTTTAAGGATTCAAATTTTCTGCTACAAAACAAATTTTCAGTGAATGGAATAACATTTATTCACACTAAAACTTTTCTTTTTTTAGGTGAAAATACAATTTAAAAGATTTAAAAATAAATTTAATTAATTTCAAATGTCTTTATGATTTTTCAACTTTTGAATGTGTGTACTGTGTAAAAAAAAGGGCCTTTTTTGACTTTTTTTTTTCAAATTTGAAAGTTTGAAGTCAGAGATAAAGAATTTTTTTATGTTACTGCTGGTAGACAAAAAACTAAACTCATACTGAAACTAATTAAATAGTTTCGATTTTCTTTTATTTTTAACTCGAAATGTGTTAAATAGTAGGATATTTAGCCACCTAACTGGTTTATTTTCTTTACTGGCTAATAATATGATACCTTCTATTTTGGAAATATTTTCCTGTTTTGATTCAAATGAAAATCCATCGAATACTTGACTTATCTACGTATTCGAAGTCATTTTAATATTGAATTATAATTGTTGTGAATGTTTTATTTTTTATTTACAACTATCAAAATTCGATAAATCAATGCACGTACAGCATACGGGGAAAGCAGTTAAGTGATTAATTTTTTGAGAAAAACACTATTTTCAAAACATCGAATCACATTTAGGATCTTGAATTTTTTTCTTGTGGCTAAGCATTGGTATATTTCAGCATTTTAAAAAGGTTTTTAATCATTTCATATAATATGTTGTCTATCAGATTCTTGAAATTGCATCAGCTTTGCACTTTTTGAAGGGAATGCTTGATTCAAATCGAGTAAAATGTGAAATTTCTTGATGAAAATTCGATTCATTAAATGAAAAGGACATTCAATTTGGAATCCAGCTTTGTAACGATGCTAAAACTAAAATGATTAATATTAAATTATTATTACTAATCTCTGTTTCAGATCTTGTAACTTCTTATTGATAAATCAGATCATTTTTAACAAGAATGTAATAGTGTACAAAATGGAACAAATTTAAATTCATAAATTCGTGGCATTCGTAAATGTTCTATTTAAATTAAATCATTTTTGATATTATTTATTATATTTTCGATGCTTGATATGTTTATATATAAATAATGAAAGTATATATTCGAGCTGTATAAGTAGTTAACAAGAAAAATTATAAATAATACCATTTTAACTAGTTTAAAATTACCTTTTCCTTTAAAATGGTTTTTATGATTTATTTATATGACTTTTCATCGATACTCATTGGTAAAATTATGACTTTAAAGAAATAGTTTTTTATTGAATTAAAGATCAAAGAAGTTTTATTCTTTGCAATAATGTCAACGAACTTTTATCCTTGAGCATACTCTATAAAATTGCATTTATATGTTTTGAAGGAAAAAAAAACTTATTTTAACTTAGTTTTATCAACTCTTTTTTATATCTTTTTGCACTTTTCCCCCTTTTCTTATCCGTTCCAAAATATAAAATAGTGCTTTGGAATCAACGTGATATCGAACATGCTACATATAAATAATAATGTACCGGGTGTCCAAAAAGTTTCCGTACTCCAAATTTAAAAAAATCATTTTCCATGATTTTTTTTCAAGAATATTGAATTTTGCCATGCGAGTAATGAAACCATGGACATGCTTGAAACCTTTTTCGGCGATCGACTTATCTCAAAAAATCTTTGGCCACCTCGATCCCCTGATCTGACCATCCCGGATTTTTTTTCTGTGGAGATATTTAAAGGACAAAGTTTATGAAGGTGATCTTTAAACAATAGATGATTTGAAAATCGCAATTACCCAAAGGATACAAGAAATCACTCCTAGCATGTTAAAACGCGCTTCGAAAAACATGCGCAAACGAGTTCAGCTTTGTCTCCAAGAAAGGGGTGGACATTTTGAACATTTATTATAAATGTAAGTTCAGTATTTTTTCCTTAGTTATGTTAAAAGTACTTTTTATCATTGGCATAAAAACAATTCTTTTTAAACCTATTGTTTTTGTAAAATAAATTCACAAATCATCAGTACGGGAACTTTTTGGACACCCTGTATATACAAATACATATGCCAAATCCGTTCAGTTTACTTTAAATAGTAGTTTTTTTCTTCCTTTTTTAATTTGGGTGAATAACCATTTGCCACTGTCATTTATACAGATTTAATAGGATTCATTGCATGAATATCTTTTTGTTGTCATCATTAAAGTGTCATGCTCTTTTGACCAAGGTCAGTCATTAAGAAATACACACCCAGCTACGAATTAAAGAAGCATCCTTATCAAATTATCTAATTAATCAAATAAAATTTCATAAAAATTTCTTGAGAAATATGATAGCTAATAAAGTAAGAAATAGTAGCGACAAAACGTTACAAAAAAGTTTTTATCCTTTGCCTTAATGTCAACGAACATTTAAAAATCTGTTTCTAAACGTCTGTGATTTTTGTATGAGTTCAAATAAAAAGCACTGGAAAATAGAAATTAAAACAGACTTATATCGTGTGTGTTTGATATAAGTTCCAGATAATTTATTATCAAGAATAGGACATATTATATTTTTATAATTATAAAAAACATGTTGCATAGAGTATAAAATATAAATAAAATAGCTATAAATATCACATGATGATATACCTACTGATAGTTTCATGGTAGTTCAGATGCTATAATTTATTTCAAACTCTCTTCTAGGCTTTCTATCCTTAGTAGCACACAAATATTGTACACTAATGATCAATATTTTCAATATTGTTTAATATTGTGGAATATTGTATAATATCATATAATATC